>CADDIJ020002631.1:0-25993 GCA_902809745.2 Tetradesmus lagerheimii | reverse complement strand
GGGCTCATGTGATAAATACGTAGGTAAAGGGGCTTGGCACCAGGCTCCAGCTCAATCTCATGTTCCACACCTCGGGATGGAGGTACACCTTTTGGCAGTTTGCCAAAGATGGCTGAATACTTGTGAAGTACACCCTTCATCCGTTCAACCCACTCGGGATCCCCCGAAGGAAAGGAGAGGTCATCTATCGCACGGATAGTTGGGTCCTCCTCAACCTCCTTTAGGATGGCAAGGTAAGCAATTGCGCCCTTGCGTAACTCCCGCTTGAGTTGAAGTGCAGACAATAAACTGACACCGGGAGTTGTCCTCTCGATGTTAGAGGGTTGCTGCAAGGTGTATGTGACGTCCCTCTTTTCAATGGTGATGGTGTTAGACACCCAGTCGATGGCAGGGTTGTGAGCAGTCAACCAAGGCTTGCCAAGGATGATGCCGTATGGTGCCAGCTGAGTGACGGTAAAAGGCCTCCGGTCCTTGAATTGTCCAATACGGAAACGTAGGTCAGGCACGACCGTCCCCGCATCTTGCAGTGAACCGTTGGCGAGCCTCACTTGACGACGATGGAGCTTGAGAGTAGGCAATCGGAACTTCATCACCACCCTCGGATCGATGTAGTCCTCACTCGCACCTGAGTCTACTAGCACATCAAGCACCTCGCCGCGGCACTGGGCCTTCAGACGAATGAGCTCATGGCTAGCAGGCTCAAGACCACCTAGCTCCATGGCGGTGCACGAGTCTTCGGCCTCGGGTGCAGTGAGTGTCTCCAGCTCCTGCTTCGCCGGCAACTCCTCCTCCCATGGCCTTTGCTTCACTCCTGTGTTCACGGGCGGATCCCACAGGATGATCACCGGCCATTGAGAAGCTTGCTCCACCCACCTGTCCCCGGATGGGATAGAGAACAAGCCCTCCGTTCCCGCAGAGTACTCGTGAATTACCCTCATCCCCTGCGTCAGCTTCCACCACGGCTTCCTGTCCCACTTGGGCAGGATAAACACGCCGCATGTCGTCTCCGGTGCGGTCTTCTACAATCCAGGTAGTGCCTCAGATATTGGCCAGCATGCCGGAAAGGCACATTCAGCCATACTGACTCGCCGCTGACATTAGCCTTGCGGAAGTCAGTGAAGGCCTTGTAGAACTTGTCAGCCTGGGCAGTCTCCTCACGTGCGCAGGCGTCCACTGAGAATGGCCCGTAAGCATCGGCATACTTGACCTTCTCCAGGCGGTTGAACAGCCAGCAGGTACAGTCCCGCAGTCGTCCACAACGACGGGTACCCGCTTTTCCCTGGGCTGCACTGGATGCTCCAGGCTCACTAGGCCTTTGTGAGCCTTCTACCTGGCGTGAGTCTCTCACAGGCGCACGGGGCTGAGCCTGCTCAATGCGCACAGTACGACCCACACTACTGCACGCGCCCTTCAGTTTGACCGTGCAGAGGTGTCCCCATCACGCTGCTTGTACGCTTGCAGCTTCTTGCAATCCCGCCGCTTGTGCCCTGGCTTGCCACAGTAGAAGCACTTGAGCGGCTGGTTCCTGGGTTTCTGCGGCTCCATTGCTCCGAGCTCCATGGGTGCCGGTCCGCCCCTTGCAACCGCTCCACGGTTGTTGCTGCTCATGTTGACGAAGCGGCTGTTGCCGTTTCGACCACGCTCCCACACCATCGAGTCTGCCTTAATGGCAAGCTCCACGGCGTCATGCAGTGTGGTTGGCTGCTGCAGCTTGACGTGAATGCGCACCTCCGGCTTCAGACCGCGGATGAAGCGATGAATGCGGTCGTTCTCGTCCATGTGCGGCAGCTCCAGCATGTAGGTGTTGAACTCCTGGGCATAGGCGAACACGCTACGCGTTTGGGTGAGCCGGTCAAGCCTCTCCCGCGCGTCCACCTCTGGGTCAACAGGGGTGAAACGGGCGATAAAGGCCTTCTTGAACTCATCCCAAGAAGCGTAGGGCTGAGCCTTGCCCACCGCCACAGCCTGCTCATGCTGGCGGTACCAGTTGAGGGCTGAGTCCTTGAGGTAGGCCGCTGCCACCGTCACAATGGAAGAGCTGCTGAGGTTGGCGCCCTCGGCCGCAAGGTACGTCTCCATCTTGTGGCACCAATTGACAGGGGTAGGCTGCCTGCCATTGGTCTCTGGTGGCTTGGGGAGCTTCAGCTTGCTTGTAGGCACAGCACTGGTCTGCTGCTGCAGCATCTGCTGAAGCGCGTGCTGAAGCTGAGCCACCTGCTGCTGTAAGGCCAACATCTCCGGCGACACTCCAGATCCCTCCATGGCTGCTTAGCAAGCGGACTCACAATCAGAGACGCCCTTGGCCTTGGCCTCCTTAGTGATGTGCTCCTCTATTGCCGTGTGAAGAAGATTCCGGAGCTTCTCCTGGTGTGCGCGGAGCTCTGCCGCCTGGGCTGCCCGAATGCGCGCACAAACGTCTTTTAAAAGGGATTAGCTTGCGCACCTCCTTCTTGAAGCACTGGGGCTTCACGGGCGTGGCTGAGGTTTGGTGAGGATGTTGAGAATCTTCCGGATGCGCGGAGAGTAGGTTGAAGACTTAGGAATTTTCTTGGCTGGATGCTTCTTGATGTTAGTGGAAGGCTTAAGGCAATGATAGTCGGTCTTGGCAGGAAGGTTCCGGATAGGAGTAGAAGTGACGAACTCCACGCCGTTGAGCTCAAAGGTTGTCCGGAACTTGGCGACGCTTGGGTGCGAGGGAGGCTCCAGAAACTTCACCTTGGGTGCAGGCTTCTCCGGATTGTACTTGCCTGGCATATGCCGGACGCTTGTAGAATCTCCAGGACTCCTCGGTGTTCGTAGACAATCTCAGCTACCACTTGTCGCGCCTTGTCGGCGGATCCTTTGGCAACTAAGGTCTTCTATAGCGATTCGACGTAGGCCGTAGTTGTATAGAAGGCTCAGTTAGTTACCAAGGGAAGGCTTCACACAATAGACGAGGCTACGAGGACTTGAAAGGTCTGATGGAAAGACTTCTTAAGTGAATACTTCTTGTTGAGTGAGGAGAGGCCCCCTCTATTTATAGCCTTGGCGAAAACCTACAACGCCTCCTCAACTGCCTACAATTGGAACATTCTGGACCAAGGAAGCTTCTAGACAATCCTAGAACATACTACTTCCGGAAACATCTACATCCTTCCGGAGACTTCTAGAACTTCGGGAACATCTGGAACCTTCTGGAAACATCCAGAAACTTCCGGTTCCTTCAACCTTACAGATACGGTGAAAGCCAGCGAAAGCCGGTGAGTTTTACCCAGTAAAGATACGGTAATAGCCAGCGAAAGCCGGTGAGTTTTACCCAGTAAAGATACGGTGAAAGCCAGCGAAAGCCAGCGAAAGCCGGTGAGTTTTACCCCCGGTACGGTGAAAGCCAGCGAGTTTTCCCCCCGTGTATGACTGAAAAAAGCAGCCAGGTTTTACCGAGTACATGATAGTATGTGATAGGTACTATACACTTTACTATAGCAGCAGCAGCAACAGCAGCAGCAGCGGGGGCTAGAGGCACCAGTGACGGAGCAGCAGAAGGAGGCCAAGCAGCTGCTGACCTCTGGTAGCATTCGCTTGACGGATGAACAGATGCGAGCAGTGGCAGCTGTCATGGGCCCCAGCTATGCTGTTTTGCTTGAGCAGAAAGCAGGACAAGGGGTACAAGTATGTTGCAGCATTGGTGAGGGTTGAGTGGTGGTGTTATGACAGCCGCATTGCATTCCTTTTCAACTATATGTGTGTGTATGGGTTTGTGAATGATTGGAATCACAAACAGCTTTGGATGAACTGCGATGTCGACGGGCTTGCAGCAGCCCAGAGCAGCTTTATGCATGATATCTTATTATTGCACCCACCAGCAGAAACAACAGGTTAAATGCACTATACAGGCCACGCACATCCCAAGACACCATGTAACAGCAGGGTAGCAATAATTGTTTGTCTCAACCGCTGTGTGCATTTTCAGGTGTCTTGTAGGGTGTGGGGAGCATTGCTAGCATGGCACAGGTGGTGCCACAAGCAGCTGCAGCTGGAGGACAACCTGGTGGCCCATCAGCCAGAGTGAAAGACATGTTAATACTGTAACCTTCTGATCTCTGCACAGTTATGGCTTGTGACCTGGTGTATACTGGGTAGCTTGAGTACTATACTAGCTAGTATAATCAATCCTTGTAAGCCATACCTTTCGGCATCGGCAACCGCGCCTCACCCACTGGGGAGGCGGAAAGCAGACTGTTTATTCTCTCTATTTTCGGTGTAAGGTAGACCACCCAGACCCTTACACCCCTTACTAGGCAGCATGTGGGAATCACCCCATACGGTGGACTGCATACCTAGCTGGGCCGGTGTGTATATAGCCAGCAATCGACAGAGTCCTGCGGAGAGTCGCGAGGACATTAGCAGCATCCTTCCTTCGGCTTTCGCCGACTGTATCCCTGAGTCCAGGGACGTACTGCTTAGGCTCAGAATCGAACCTGCAACCTTTCGGCCACTGTTCGTCCGTCATCACCACTGCGCCACGTGTTTAATGTCCCGCCGGACAGACTAGCTAGTATATACTATTACATATATGATAGTATAGTACAAGCTGCAGCTGCAAATATTGACAGTACACATCTGCGGCAGTGCAACGGCACTCACAAAGAGTGCTTGCCACAATAAATTAACAATACCGCTCGCTGAGGTCTCAGAGGCCTTCGGAGGCCTCTACGTTCAAGTCTTGCAGTGTGGGGAAACGGTGACACGGTGACCGCAGGTAAAGACAGCTAATTCAGCTATAGGCAGCTAATTCAGGTAATAATTCACTTTATTTACCAGGGAAAGTTGGTGACTGACACTGGGGAATTATGTGACCGAAACTCCCTGCACTCACTAGTGACTCCCTGCACGGGAAACTTTTCTCTGCTAGTAGCCGAGAATAATGGATAAAAACAGTTAAAAGGAGATAGTTCCAGGGAACTGCAGGAGAAATAGGGGGGTCATGCCCATAGTGAATGTAAAGAGTTGCAGGACACGCAGATTGTAAAGAACAATGCAACATATGCAGTACTCACAGTGCTAGATGGGGCCCCCGCCACCATGGCTGAACATTGTTGAACCTCAGACCTCTGCTCCTCCATGCTAGTTGCTTCTAGTATTACCTGCGCTCAAAGTGAAACCTGGGTCAGTGCTGCTCGCGGCCATGATAGCGGGGGAGCGAGCACTGACGGTCTTCGTCTCCTATGTAGTCCTCTGGTAGCCCGCTCAAGTCGGTTCAAACGATGTCAGTGACACCATTCTTCCACCAATCTTCGTAGTTCAAGTTTTCCTCGCAAACATAGCAGCAGAAGCAGAGTGTTTGTTTGTGATAGTTGGTGGGGGGATGCATGTATGCCTGCTCATTGCCGATCATTAGCGGTGACTGCTGCTACTGAGCACTAGTGTGTTTGACTTCAATGTGCTGCTGTGTTGTTTCTATAGCATTTTTGTCGTCCTTCTTCAGGCAACGGGCGCTCAGCGCTCCCCATTGGTTCTGTGCGAAGATACCAATGGCTGGTTTATGTGGACAAGCAAAAGGCTAACAGGCTCTACAATGTACAGCTCACTTCCGTTCTTCAGATGTGATTTTCACCCTTGACAAATGCCATTTTCATCAGTGACTAGTGGTTACCCGTGGCTACGCCACTCGCCAAGTATATCGAAGACATGGGCTTCTGCATGCACGTTTCGTTGCTGCATGTACAGCACTGGCACCAATGTGTTACAACCCTCAGCTCTTGAGTCATACCAGATGATGAGGATGAAGAGCTTGTCCCTGCGTCAGAGGAGGAGGAGGAGCTTGTTCCTGCGTCAGATGACGAGGAGCAGCTGCCCAGGGGCACACAGCCAGCAGCGCCTGCTGCCGGGGGTGCAGGCCAGCAGCACGGTCGCAGGCACAGCCAGCGCAGCAGCAGGGCATCCCAGCAGCGCCGCCACCGCCCCAGCAGGGCACCTGTGCAGCCGGGTAACAGTGGATTGCTCTGTGGCGTGCTTAATCATCATCATCATCATGTTACCCATTAAGCCATAGCATCAACGCCATCGGCCCTGCGCCCCTCAATGGCGTGCTTAATGTAAATAACATGCCAAAGTTTGGGTTGAAGTTGGTTGAAATTCACCACCTGCTTAAGGAACCCCGCTGTGACATCATGGGCTTCGTGGAGACCAAGGAGGCGCAGGGAAAGCAGCTGCCGGCAGATCACATCCCTGGATACACATACATTAGTAAGCCCAGGGTTGTGCGGGCAGGGGAGCGTGCTTCTGGGGGTGTTGCAGTTGCTGTGCATGCCTCTGTTGCAAACGCGGTGAAAGCGTATGACTTTACTGACCAGCAATACGACGAAGCGCTGTGGCTTGTGATGCCAGGGCAAGGGGTTGCACGCAAGCTCTTCATTGGGGTGGTTTACATGCCTGATATGGGCAAGTCTGCATCAGTGAGGAGTGCTGCTTACTCAGCGCTGCAGGAGGACCTGGAGTACCTGTCTAGCAGGGGATCTGTGTTGGTGATGGGTGACTTTAATGCACAGGTTGGACGGGCATCTGGCCCAGCAGAGCGTATTGGTATGCATGGCGAGAGCACCGTCAACGACAACGGCCGCCTGCTCCTCTCATTGCTCAACACTGTCAACCTCTACTCACTTAATGCCCGCACAGCCCCCACCTCCCCTCACCAGCACATCACTTGTGACGGGTCGCACGGCGGCACCAGGCGAGGCTCTTTGATTGACTACATCCTTGCCTCTGCTGACATTGCCATGCCCTGCCAAGCTGCTGCCAGGCCAACAGCCACAGTTGGGCCGCATACTGTGGTGCTACTGACCACCTGCCTGTGTCTGCCCGCATTGTCAGGCCTGTGGTACGCCGCCCTGCAAAACAGGTTGTGCTGCGCCTCAACGCACAGCCCAAGGATTTCAGGCTGCAGAATGGGGAGCAGTCAGCGGAACTTAAGGCATATCAGGATGCTCTGTCGCAGCTTGGTGCAGCCTACACAGCCACGGTCACCACTTTGCAGCAGCAGGCTTCTGCAGGCTCCACTACAGCAACTAGTGCAGTGCAGCAAGCGCACGAGCAGATGCTAGCAGCACTTCGTCATGCTGTCAATGCCAGTTTTGGCTACAAGAGGGTTTGGGTTTGCAAGTCCTTCCCATGGTGGACTCAGGAGCTCACAGATGCTGTGGAGGACAGGAAGCAGGCTTACCTGCGCTACAAGAACTCAGGGCTTGTAGCAGATTGGGCTACCTACAAACAGCAGCAGAAGGCTACTACACAGCTGGTCAAAGCAGCAGAGAAGCAGTACAAAGAGCAGTGCCAGCATGCCATTACTTCTGCATACACAAATCGCATGAATGATGCCAGCCTGCTTGGAGAGAAAGACATGTGGCAGCTTGTGCGTCGTCTGTGCCCTAAGCATGTCAGCGAGGCAGTTTACAGCGTCATGCAGCATCCATCTGGGCGTGTGGCATCTACCCCAGCTGAGAAAGCTGATGCTTTCAAGTGTCATTATGAGCGCGTTGGCAGCCATGCAGCATTTGCTTCCTCCAACCCCCAGTTTGACGCTGCACACATGTCTTGTGTTGCAGCCAATGTGCAACAGTATTTGCAAGACTCTGCTAACTCCCCAGCCACCCCACTGGACCTGCCCATCACTGCCGCCCAAGTTTCCGACTGCCTGCAGAGGCTGCGCACTGGCAAGGCCGGCAACCCGGCTGAGGAGGGCATTGTCAATGAACTACTCAAGTATGGAGGCAGCACGGCCGCAGATATGTTACTGCAGTACTGCAATCTGATGTGGCAGCTTGAGCAGGTGCACCAGGTGCCAGGTACGGTTGTGAACATGCCAAAGAAGGGTGACCTGACAGACCCCACCAACTACCGTGGTATCACCCTGCTTAGCGTGCTTTACAAATTTTACACCAGCGTTCTCAACCAGCGCCTCATCAACTTTGCAGAAGGCAAGTCAGTGGCGGAGGGTACGACACAGCAACGGCAGCAGCAGCAGCAACAGCAGGCGCAACAGCAGCAGCAGCAACAGCAGGCGCAACAGCAGCAGCAGCAGGCACGTCAGCAGCAGCAGGCGCAACAGCAGCAGCAGCAGGCACGTCAGCAGCAGCAGCAGGCACGTCAGCAGCAGCAGGCGCAACAGCAGCAGCAGCAGGCACGTCAGCAGCAGCAGGCGCAACAGCAGCAGCAGCAGGCACGTCAGCAGCAACAGCAGCAGCAGCAGCAGCGTGTAACTGCTGCTACAGCAGCAGGAACGCCGCTGCTGCAAGAGAGCCAGAACGGCTTTCGTCCCAAGCGCAGCTGTGCTGACCACCAGAGTGTGCTCAGTGAGGTGTTGGGTGGGAGGAAAGCTGAGGGGAAGGATTCTTATGTGCTGTTTGTTAACACCTATAAGGCTTTCCCAACAGTGTGGCTTGATGGGCTCTTTCAAAAGCTGTCGGACAAGGGTGTGCGTGGAAAGATGTTCCGTGTACTCTACAACTTGTATCAGGGTGCACGCCGTGTGGTGTCTCACGAAGGTCATGTCACTGAGAGCTTCACATGTGACCTTGGTTTGCATGAGGGCGATGTTATTTCCCCCACACTGTACCTGTACTTCATTGATGATCTGCTGCATGAGGTGCATGCAAAGCACCCTGGCATCACCCTTATGGGCCCTTGTGACGAACCTGCTGGTCAGGTTGTGGCAGCCATGCAGGCTGATGACTTTGTTGCTGTGTGCGGATCTCTGGCTGAGGTTCAGGCTGTGGCTGCAACAGTTTATGAATACAGTTGTAAGTGGCGGTTCAAGCTGAATAGCTTGAAGTCTGCTGTCATGCATGTCTCACCAGCTAGACAGCCCAGCCAGTTGGCTGACTCTGGCATCATTTGGAATGGTGTGCCTGTGCCTGTTGTATCAGAGTACTGCTACCTTGGCCTGTGGTTCAACAATGCCTGCAACTGGAATACGCACTTTGAGAAGATGTTGGCAAAAGTGCATCGTGTGAAGGGTGGGCTCATGCCAGTTTGGAAGAGCCGGCTCATCAGCGTGGAAGTAAAGCGTATCATTCTGCTTACATGCGTTCGCCCGATTGTTGAATATGGCAGTGAGGTCTGGTTTCCGTCAACTGCAAGGCAACTGCAACAGATTGACAAAGTGCAGACTGACATCATCAAGTGCTCAATGCGTTGTGGCAAGGAGCGCCCTTGCACTTCACTTGTTCTGGCTGAATGGGGTGTGAAGCCATTGCACATGTGGCTTCATCAGAGGGCGATGGAGTATTACTTTAGGGTCCAGCGTATGCAGAATTCGCGTTTGCCACGTCAGGTTTTCTCAGCTGAGTGGAAGCGCCCTAGTGGTGCTGTTGCGGTGACACCTTGGCATAAGTATGTGCAGAGTTTGCTTTGCAAGTATGGTGTGGATGTTGAGGCGGCGGCTGATCGAGCTAATGCGTGCAAGAATCACATCAACCGTCAGGTCAGGAAGCTGCATGCAGACAAATTGTTTGTGAATCACTGCAGCACTCTACTTTGAGCCGTTACATCACGCATGTGCACCCTACACATGCTGATGCCATGCGTTTTAAAAGGGCTAGGCCCTTTTTGTGTTCTGGTGCGCCAACGCGTGGTATTGAGTTGCTGATGCGTGTTCGAATGGGCTGTCTTTGCATGCATGAGCGTACCAGTCGTTATGGCGGCAGCAGAGCTGATTCTAACACAGCATGTCCTGCTTGTGGTCAGGGTGTTGAGTCTTTGTCACATCTGATGTTTGATTGTCCCGCTACTTCTGCTCAGAGGGATACTATGCTTGATGAAATTCGGTCTGTTTTGCGTGATGTTGCTGGCGGCGCTGAAAAATTGCGCAATGTGTTGTCGTTGACTGATGCATCCACTAAGTTGTTGCGTTTTGTTTCTGATGATATTTGGGGTAGTAGGGGGGTGTGCCGAGTGATATCTAGGAGCATTGCTGAGTATCTTGTCCAAGCTTGGGATGTGCGTAATAATTGCAAACACAATGGAGCAGTGCTCCCTCTTTCTTCCGCTCCTGAGGGGCGCGGGGCCGATGGCGTTGATGCTATGGCTTAATGGGTAACATGATGATGATGATGATGGTGTAAGGTAGACCACCCAGACCCTTACACCCCTTACTAGGCAGCATGTGGGAGTCACCCCATACGGATATGCAATCTGTATGAAAACTTTTACACATGTAGTATCGCACTGTGTTCCCATCCCCCACCCTTGTTAGCCAAAACAGAAAAATCCAAGAAAAATCCACCGTCATTGATCTCTCCTAGCCAAGCCAGCATAAACTACGTCATCGCACCTCCTGATAATGTCATCAAAAAGTGACCTGTAGTTGATGGTGTCAAACATATCAGGGCCTATAGGGCCTAGCTAGGGCCCAAAAGTCCTAGGCTCCCAACTTCGTTTTACCGCCAGCATCATTCTTGCCTTGGCAGGCACGCTCCACAAAAGCAACCACATATGCATACAATGCACTTGGTTGGAGGACCAACCACTCAAGTGCTGGTTACATGCAGCAATCGCTGATTCAAGTCCTTGCAAACCATGATGTCCTTGCAGCTTGCCACATGCACTTACAACAAACCTGCCCGAGTTGTTGGTGCATCGCAGTTAGCATCAGCTTGCTGCGCCACCATCAGCCGCGGTATGCTGAATTTGCCAGAAGCACCTGGGGTGTTGACCGTTGCAGTGACAAGCCACTGGGTGTGGAAACTGGTGCACGCACAGCACAGCAGAATACTGCCTACTCAACTTCATTACCATGCAGTCGCTGAAACAGCTCAAGCATGCCTGCACCAATCCGTTGACAACACATGTGCATAAAGAATTGTGCATAATGCACCTTCAAGTTGCATGTCAAACACCATACGGTGTCCTGAACCGGCATGCCAGCCCACCACCGTCGAGCCATTTAAACAGCCATCATCCCTACCCTGATACAACCACAGCAGCAGCTGCGAATCCTGCAGCGCGTTACGCCTGACCCGCTGCCTCATCTTCGTCATGCACCTGCACAAACAAAGCCCCCTGTGGCACCAGACCTGCTGCCTCAAGGCTCTGGCCCGCGCTGTCTTTGCTGAACACGCGCTTGGGGAAGGCACACACCAGGCTGTAGCTGAGGCAGTCAAAGCCTTCCAAGCTGTCCACCCAGTCATGCAGCACCTGCGAAACAAACAAAGCAGATGCCAAACACAGCTGTGATAAGCACAGCAGAGCATGCATGGATCTATCGGGTGAGCAGCGGTTGCGCAGGTGCATCTCTGATGCGCTTGGCTCATAACCACCATTTCAGATGTGAATCTCTGGAGCACAGGTACAGCCACACAGCAGCAGTTACTTGGAAAATCAGCAGCTGCAGCGCACGAGTACCATGCATGTGGCTGTGTGGCAGGAGAGGGCACCGCATATGCACTACTGTGGCCCTGCAGCTGCGGCTGCAGTGCAGCAGTGCTCCACTGCTGCAGCCTGCTGCTTGTGCATGCAGGCTGGCTCCACCTGGCAGGCACGCATGAAAACAGCGAAGCAGCCAAACACGCGAGCGCGCGCGCAGGTCTGCACACCTGGACAGTCGTGTCTGGCCCGAAGCGGCGCTGGCAGTTCTTGCCATCTGGCAGCCGCACACGGATGGTGGCAATGCCTGCACTGCCAGGCGCTGGCTCCTCGGGCAGCAAAGCTGCCTTCTGCTGCCGCCGCGCTGCGATGTTGGCTGCTGCCTGCAGTCGCCGCTGCTCGGCTGCCTCCTCTTCAGCCCTGCAAGTGGCGATCGTGAGGCTTTGCGTTTAATAACAGTTATTGGCTGATGGAAGCCGGAGATTGTGAAGTGTTTGCATGCATTGACAGCATGCAGATCCAGGACATCATACACAAACAGCAAAGCATAGCATAGCGTGAACACAGTGCATTGCAGATGAACAAACAGAACACCCTGGGCTGCAGATGCACGCGATGCATGGCAGCGCGTTGTGACGTGTGCTATTCAGCACGCTGCTTTGCACCAAACTACTGCCAAAGTGACAAAGTGCGCATGTAGCTACCTGTAGCAACAGCCTGCGTAGCAAGACGTGCACCTGTACTGACGCCCACTGCGCTCATATCACTGCAGCCAAGCATACTCCAAACCAATGTCCAAATGCCCCGCCACGCACCTCTGTCGTGCCTCTTCTGCTGCCTGCTGCTGTGCCACCTCCTGCGCCCTGCGTGCCTCCTCCTGCCGCCTAGCCTCGCGCTCCTGGTCTGCTGCAAGCGACGCCTCATACTCCGCGTTCTGCTCTGCCAGCAAACGCCGCGACATCTCCTGCAAGCCATATGTAACAACATACACGGCAGGCGATCGCATAGGGTTAGAGGATGGGTATAAAGGCCGGAAAGAACAGCAGATGTATGCAGTTGCTCTGCATGTGACAGGTGAATATTGAAGTTGTTTCCAACTCGGTGCAGCCTGAGTCACCCCAAACCCCCGGACCGAGTGGCACATGCACTTCAAACAACACATGCAGCAGCTTATTACTCAGCAAGGCCACCCCACTCACCCGCTCCTCTTGCTCGAGCTGCTCTGCCATTAGCAGCATGCCCTGCTCGTTCACAGCGCGCCGCAGCGCAGCCAGCAGCTCTGGTGCGCGCACGCGGCCCTGCACGAGAGCCACCAGCTTGGTGCGCTGCCCTGAGAAGGCCAGCAGCGCTACACACGGGTAGGTGGACACGTTGAGCCTGCAGGCAATGCGGTGCGAGCAGCGACACCAGTATAATGTAAGAAGAAGATGTGCAGGGGTGACAAGCTTAGTGCAGGTGGCAAGCATCACCAGTGCATGAGTATGTACGGGTGTACGAGTAGCATACACAGTGTATGCGTAGCCTACACAAGCCTTGGGCGCTGAACCAATGCTATGCGCTGACACGCGTGCACTTGCGAGACTCCTCGACAACCAACAGCATGTTCTGGCCGTTGCAGTGCATTTCACGCAAGCCGAGTGTTGTGCACGTGCTATGACCAGTAGTTGGCGCATCACCCACCGTGTTGACAGCGCGAATGCATCCGGCTGCCGCACATCGCCGCCCCATGCCACAAAGTGCTCGCTCACATACTCCCAAATCGACGGCGCACACAGCACATCGCGTATGAAGCCCTCACTATCATCGTGCTCGGGGCTGTGCAGGAACACGAACAGGAACTTGAACTGCTGGTGCGCTAGTGTGGCAGCCTGACGCCAGCTCTCTGCTAGCCAGGTTGGGTGAGAGTCTCCATACTGTGCGTTGAACTTGGTGACAAACTGTTGGGCCTGGATCTGCGCTTCTGGGGGCTCTGCAGTTGCTGCGAGCACGCTGCGTACGATGCCTGCAGGTGTTTGGTTTGAAGGCAATGGTGGTGGCGGCAGAGGATGTGGCGGGGCAGAATCAATGCCTGCCAGACGGTATAATCCTGCGTATACTATACTGTGTCTATGCTGTGCCACATTATTATGTAGGGATACAAGTAAAACAGGGGAAGCAAATGAAGCTGCAGCTGCAGGAGGGTGCCAAGCTGCGAACAACTCCAGTCTGCACCCACATGCTAGACTGCACAGCGTGCACTTGCTGCAAGGCAACGAGACCGGCTGACGCAAGTATAACCTGATATTCTAGGCAGCTGGCTATCCTGCTGGTGCCCTGGCAGCTGCATGCATGTGTACAGCAATCACCCACCCCTTGCACTGCGCATGACAGCCGCTGGCAGCACCCGATCGCCCACTAGCGCTGCTATGCTGAAAGTCATGTGCACCACAGAAGCCATCATGCTGATGCCTGCCGTCAACACTTTGATAGGGAATCCCAACAGGCCTAAGCCTCTGCGCTGCCTTGCTCCTGCTGCTGCTTGTCCTGCTGGTGGCCCTGCTGCTGCTGCTGTTGCTGCTGCTGCGGGCTGCGCTGCGCCGCGCCCAGGCGCTGCTGCACGTGCAGTTGTCTCTGGGGGGTTACTATCTGCAAATGCACCATGCAGACACAGCTGTGAGGGCAACAGCATTGCCTGCAGGAACCACGTACATAGCCATAGCATGTTGATGTACTGCGGTATTGGATGACCACCCACGCACCGTAGTACATCTGCACAGCTGACTCGAAGTTCCCATGTGTAGCCTCCAACAGAAAGGTTGCTTGGTCTGTATTACATCCAGTTGTCTCCACAAAGCGGGCAACCTGCTCATCCCCTACACCAGCCATTGGAGCAGCGCTGCACTACTGCACACTACCAAACCACAGCACTGGCCTTCTGGCTGGTGCCAGACAGATGTATAGTGCCTTTGTGTCTATGGAAGCCAGATTTGCTACGTCAGATCCTGCACAAGAGTCCTAGAGGGGACACATGCTACGGTTGGTTGTATGAAAAGAGGTTGTTCGCTGCACGGTGGCATGCCAAGACGACAGCAGTGTCAGATCAGTCTCAACGCTGCCAGCATGAGTACCCCAACACACGCTGGACCGTGGTCGTGACTACAGGACCCAACCCACTGGGTCTTGCCCCAGGGGTTTCGCTGCTGCTTTCATGTGGCAGGCTCAAGCCCCCTGATCGACAACGATTTAGCTTCTTGTTGTGTTCAGATATTGGTTAGCAAGGCTTGCATAGATCAGCTTGCATCATCCTGTCCTTGGTGGCAAGTTTCTGCACGAGCAAAGCCTCACGCACCCTTCAAACGACTTTTGTTTACCCAACATCCATCTCGCGCTCTGTTCGCTCAGTGCGCTGCGTGACTGAGGCTCCACAAGCAGGGCTGTCTTGCTCCATCTGCTCTGCAGCTGCATAGGCCTCTTAACTTGAGCCCCTGCGCTGGTGCATCAGCTTATCAGCAGACATAAAGGCATAGCTATTCTCGATCAACCGGCTCAGCACATCCAAGGCTGCGCAGAGGGAGTTTCATCTGCTTGCTGCTGCTGTAAGACAGCACAGCGCTACCTACCGCAGCACCAACAGCAGCAGGCAGTACTCCACTGTTTAGCAACGCTTCTTTGACCAAGGAGCTGTTCCAGGAGGCAGCAGATCAGCAGCAGCGGCTGGCGGTGGATCTGCTGTCAAACAGTCGGTGCTGCTGGTGCGCGCACAACAGCAGCAGTGGTAAGCGCAGCAGCGTGGCTCGCGCCGCTGCTGCAGCGGCTAGCTGCGAGCAGCCCTGGCTCGCAGGCGCAAATACCACTCAGATGGAGACTCGCAGGATGAGGGCGACTCAGACATGAGCAGGAGCGCCCTGTCACAGGTGCGCACGCACAGCGGGCAACAGCAGTCAACTCGCTGATTTCAAGCATGTACGAGCGCTGATGCAGTTCGTGTTAGCAGCACGAGCAGGCACTGCAAGAGCAGCTGTACCAGCACACGAGGCAGCTGGAGTGAAGAGGTGGTGCTTGTGCTGCACAGACTTATGCATATTCCATACCGTTGCTGGATTTGATCTGCAGCAGTGCCACATCAGTAGCAGGCAGCAGCTACACTGCTGCACTGCTGCACTCACCGGCAGGTGCTTCCAGCCAGAGTTGCACGAATGTTATGCCTAGCAGCGTTTTGCAGCTCCGCTTTTGGATCAGCAACTACACTATGGTCTGCAGGAACTGCCCAGGCCACAGCAGCAAGCAGAGCAAGATCAACAACAGCACTCGTACCCCTACACATGCAGCTTCCAGCAGATCATCTGCCTTGTGGCATCGGCACGCACAGCCACACAGCATCATATATCACTAAGCCAGCACCGCTCGCCCCGCCTGCTGTGCATGCCAGTACTCGCGCCGATCTGCTGATCTGTGGAGTGTTTCGTGGTGTCGCGCTGCTGCTGGTGCTTGCAGGAAAACCACCGTGCGCCCCGCAGGGGTGACGGCGATGATCCGGCGGCCTCCAGCGCCTCTGAGGAGGCTGAGGATGAAGGCGACGACGCACTCTCAGGTGTGCAGCACTGCCACGTCAGCACCCGCAGCAGCAGCAGCAGTAGTAGCAGGCGTAAGAATGGCAGTTGCGCCAGGGCAAGCGTAGGAGTAGCACAGACAGTCACAAGCAGCAGCAGGCTGAGCAGCGACAGCAGATGTGGGATGGCAAGGTGGCGGTAGCAGCTGATAGTGGTGTGGTGTGCTGCTGCCAGCAGCAGCGGGGTGCTGAGCAATTGAATGCTGTTTCACAGGCAGCATAGCAGCAGGTTCCTGCACTGATGAGAGCGCAGCAGTTGTTGTAGTAGTCATGAGCAGCGATTAGCCAGCTGCAGCTTGACTCCACCTTTGGCAACCACACAGCAGCTGCTCTGAATATTGCGCAGATGCATGCTTCTATTATCACGTGCTTGCTGTGCACTGACGATCGGCTGCCTGTTTGAGCCTATGTATTGCATCTGCTGACGTTGCTGCTGCTGATGCGTGGTCTGCTGCAGATGAGGTAGAGGAGGATGACGACGACGCTGCCACATCATCAGAT
Source organism: Tetradesmus lagerheimii (assembly GCA_902809745.2). Classification (NCBI taxonomy): domain Eukaryota; kingdom Viridiplantae; phylum Chlorophyta; class Chlorophyceae; order Sphaeropleales; family Scenedesmaceae; genus Tetradesmus; species Tetradesmus lagerheimii. Next base: position 9,567 of record CADDIJ020002631.1, on the reverse strand, counting down.
GACGACAGTGATGATGCAGACGTAAGAACTCATCCCCGCAGCTGCTGGTTGCCGGGGTTGCTGCAGCACGCACAGTGTGGCATTCACGCTTGTGGGATGCTGTTGTTGCGCATAACATTGCTGCCACCAGCACACTTGGAATATCCTTGGCTGCATACGTAGAATAGATGGCGCGTCGCAGGGTCAGCACGGCCATTGCAAGCGCAGCGCAGCGTTTGGCATACCAAATATATGTCTCGTGGTTGCTAGGCTCACCAGCGATACATAATCATGCTGCTCATTGGTCTGCTGCACCCCTTATTTTTGGCACCTCCTTGCCGCTTGCTGCTTGCAGGACCAGGAAGACGAGGAGCAAGAAGATGACGAGAGTGAAGAAGAAGACAGGGTTCTCCAGCGTTATCATACTGCTCATTGGTCTGCTGTTTCGCTGCTTCTTGGCACCTCCTCGCCGCTTGCTGCTTGCAGGACCAAGAAGACGAGGAGCAAGAAGACGATGAGGGTGAAGAAGCAGACGAGGATGAGGAGGAAGAGGGCAGCGACGATGCAGGCGCTGCCGGCAACGGCAGCCGGGTGCGGCGCCGCAAGCGCGATCGCCGCGCAGGCCAGCGCAGAGGAGAGGTTGAGATAGTGAAGCTGCCGCGGCGCACGAACAAGGCTACGCTGCAGGAACGGGAGCGGTTGGATGGCGCTGATGTGCTGCCGAACACCAAGCCTATGATGGAGCTGGAGGCTGGCAGCAACGTATGGTACCAGGCGTATGTGCTCAAGGAGTCGATCAATGAGGCGAAGATTCGCTTCCCAGGTGGGGCTTATCATTGCTCGTTGCAGGTTACATCATTGCTTATTGTTCGTGCGGCTTATTGATTGCTCATTGCAGAACGTGCAATGCTGCACACAGGATTCAATACCGTGGAGCATCGGGTGAACTGCACGCGGGTTTGTGGGCGAAAGCAGCGTGTTGACACTGAGCATGAAGTCCCCTGCAGTGCAGCCAGGGTTATGTGCATTGACATAGTGTGCAGCAGCAGGCCATCCTTGACCTTATTTTGACCTTGTTTAACTGAACCTCTCGGGCTATGGACAGCACCAGGGTGACCCTGGCACGTAGCCTGCTCTTCACTGTGACATGCACATCAACGTCGCACTTTGCAAGCCAGTGCTAGCCAGTGCAGTGCTTGCAAGTTGCAACACAGTCACTTACAGCAGCTCACCCTCCCATTCCCCTCGCACTGACTTTGTTCAACTTTTTCACTATCTTGATCAATGCGCAGACCCTGATGGCGGCCGCGCTGACCTGCTGCGCACCTGGGTGAACAAGACCAGCTCCCGCATCTGGCGCGGCTCCTACGCGCACGGCGACTGGCAGTTCCTGGGCAAGGGAGCCTGGAAGCCGCGCCAGAAGCCGAAGCGCAGCGCTCGCGGCAGCGGCCGGCGCGGCAATACGGCAGGCAATGGCGCTGCTGCTGCTGCTGGCGGTGGTGGGGGGAGCCAGCGGAGGGGTGGGGGACGTGCCACGCGCAGTGATGGTGGCGCGGGGGGCAGCCAGCAGCGCAAGCGGGCTAGGAGCGTTCGCAGAGGTGGGCTGGGATGCTGCAGCATCAGCATCGGACGCGCTGCAGGCTGCTGGCTTGATGTTTTTAGTTCTTAGTGCGGCAGGTGCAGCACGTGGTGTACAATACTGATTGTGATCAAGGCTAACCTGGACTGGTTGAGTGTGGCGGGAGCAGTCCTGGGCATGGTAGAGGCTGCATCCTGCAAGGCATGCTGTTCTTACACTGTGCGTGTTGTCACTACTGCTCCATTGGCTGCCGCTGTGCTGTGCAGATGAGGCTTCAAGTAGGGTGTTTTCTGCTTCTTGGGTTGCTGCCTGGAAGGCCTGCTGTGTGTATGCTATGTGATTCACCTTCTGCTGCTGCTGCTTTGCGCAAGCCCTGCTGTTCTTACACTGTGTGTGTCTTGCTGCTGCTGCTGCTGCCGCTTGTCTGTGCAGATGAGGATGATGAAGAGGAGGAAGATGAGGAGCGTGCAGAGGAGTCATCAGACGACTCAGCAACCAGCAGCGACGCAGGCCCAGGCGCAGAAACAACCAGCGCAAAGCAGCCGCACCAAACCAAACAGCAGCAGCCGCGCAAGGCGCTCAGTGCGCCGCAGCCTGTGCGTCAGCAGCAGCAGCTGAGCCGGCTAGGTGGCAGTACAGTGGGCAGGGCAGGCGCAGCAGCAGCTGGAGGTAGGGGTGGCGGCTGGGACAGCGACCGAGAAGAGCATGCTGCGATGGATGTTGATGATGCGCACACAAGGGATAGGCCGCAGCAGCGGCGCGATGCTGCTGCTGCTGCTGCTGCCAAGCCGCACGGCAGCGCGAAGGCAGATGCAGAGCGAGGCAGGAGCAAAGCTGCGCAACGGGGCAGGGACGCTGCAGCGTCTGACAGCTCAGATGACGACGACGACGATGACGAAGGTGATGACGATGATGAGCAGCCTCCTAGCAAGCAACGGCCAGTGAAGCAGCATCCCGCAGCAGCAGCAGCAGCAGCAGGATTAGGCAGTAGTAGGGGTACTGGGCATGCTGCAGCAGCAGCAGTAGGTGGTGGCAGCAAGCCTCGCAGCAGTAAAGCCAAGGAGCAGGGTGGTGCAGCTGCAGCAGATCATCCTGCAAGGCCTGCAGCTGTTGCAGGGCCCAGCAAACCTTGCAAGCAGCAGCAGCAGCAGCAGAGGGATGCAGCTGGCGACAGCAGAGGGGCAGCCGCAGCAGCTGCAGCAGCAGCAGCAGCAGCGCGTTCTGGTGGCAGGGATGCAGGCAGCAGTGAGCAGTGGCAGGAGGAGGAGGAAGATGACGATGCCACGTCAGCAAAGAGCGCCCACAGCGACCTACAGGGCATGTACATGGCCATAGGTGAGCTGCCGGAGCTTGATTGCGTGCATGTATGTGTGGCATCTCTTGCAACAGCGTGCTGCTGCCTGCGTGTTTTCCCACTTGCTGTGCTGCAGTCTGTGTATGTGGTGCACAATGTGTTTCTGGCATCGTGCGCCCGCGTACGGTCTGCTTGCTTGTGGGCCGAGTTGACTGGCGCTGCAGTTTATGCTGCGCTGTTTTCCTGTCTGCACTCCCGCTTGGCTTTGCCGTCATCACATAAAATCACAATTTGCAGCCTCCAGAGCTTCTTCAGTTTGTGCCTACCATGTTGAGTAACTCCCAGAGGGTTGGCGATTGTGTACATCTGCCAGTGCGTGTGGTCCACCTGCTGTGCTGCGGTAGTCTCTGTTTGTGCAGCACACTGTCTTTCTGGCATTGTGTCTCCGCGTCGGTCGGCTTGCTTGTGGGCTGAGTTGGTTGGCGCTGCAGTTTATGCTGCCCCTATGCACTCCTGCTTGGCGTTGCCGTTGTCATGTCACATTACATCAATTCACAACTTGCAGCTTGCAGAGCTTTTTGCAACACTTCTCAAGTGTCTCCCTGTTTGCTGTGCCTTGTTCCTTCGGTGCTGCAGACTCGAACTTCCCCGAGCGCTGCAACAGCAGCCAGCAGCTGCCAGACCCCCTGGCTCGCTGGTTCCACTGCCACTACGCCATGCTCGCGCATCAGGGCAAGCTTGCAGCCGCAAGCGGCCTTGCTATCAGCGGCTTCGGGAGCAGCAGCTTACCCGGCGGCCTAACCGCCAACCTAGAGTCAGGCAGCCTGCCAGCTGGCTTCATGTTAGATCCTATGAGTAAGGGCATCCAGCATGTGTCAGTGTTGCAGCAGCAGGCGAGATCGATTCTGCAGGCGCTGCCGGCGCCTGCAGCTGCAGCGGTGGCTGCTGCGGCTGGCGTGTCGGGCTTGCATCTGCTGGCAGCAGAAGATGAGGGTGGTGAGGCTGTAGACGGTGGCTTTGCTGCTGGCTATGATGATGCTGTGCATGATGATCATGCTCATCATGGGGCAGGAGGTGCAGCTGAGGACGAGGACTTAGCGTACGCTGCAGCAGCTGGTGCAGCAGCAGCAGCAGGCAGTAAGCGGCCGGCACAGCAAGACGGCTTCTCACAGCCTGCAGCAAAGCGCAGCAAAGCCACGCGGGCGCCAGCACCACAGCAGCAGCAGCAGCCTGCTCACTCACAGTCACAGTCGCACGACACGCTCCAGCGCAAGCAGCAGCAGCAGCAGTCGCAGTCGCAGGAAGGTGCTGCGCAGCCTCAGAAGCAGCAGCAGCCGCAGCAGGGTGCAAAGCAGCACCGTCGCGGGTTTGTCATTGACGAGTCGGATGACGATGATGAGGATGACGCAGCAGGTGATGACGATGCTGTGCAGCAGAAGCAGCGGCTGGCGGGACGCGACAGAGCTGTAGAACAGGACTATGCTGCTGCTGCTGCTGAAGGTGGCGCTGCACATGCAGGGGACAGCCACAAAGCGCAGCAGCAGCAGCCTGCCAACAAGCAGCAGCAACGTCCGCGGTCGCGGCCGCCAGGCTCAGACGGCGCTGCAGGCAACAACAGGACTAGCAACCAGCAGCAGCAGCAGCGGCAGCAGCAGCAGGGTCAGCAGCGGCCGGCAGGGCAGGTGAAGCCACAGCAAGGCCAGCAGCAGCAGCAGCGGGGTGGTGGTAGCAGCGCTGCCGCAGGTGGTGGCAGCAAAGAGCGTATGCAGCCAGGTTCAGCAGCAGCAGCAGCAGGGTCTGGCGGAGTGAGGCCTGCACGGTTGTCAGATGCTGGCGACAGTCAGGCTGGCACTGGTCAAACTGGCAGCAGCATCGGCCAGGCAGCACCAATGCAGCGCAGCAACCCTGCTGGGAGCACATCAGGCAAAGCAGGGCTCGGTCAGAGCAAGCCTGCAGCCGCAGGCAGCCAGCAGCAGCAGCGGCCGGGGTCGGCAGGAGGTACCGGTGCTGGTGGTCAGCAGAGATCGGCAGCAGCAGCGGCAGCAGGTGCGATGGGTAGGCCTGCAGCAGTTGCTGGAAGTAGACCGCCAAGCCAAGCAGGGGGTGCTGCAGGGGTTGGCAGCAGCAGCCCAGTCAAGGCAAATGCTGCCAAGGGCAGTAGCGGCAAGGATAGGAGTAGCAGTGGAGGGTTGCTGAAAGCAGCAGTAGTAGGGAATGCAGCTGCTGCAGCGGCAGCGGCTGCTGGTCGCAAGCCTGGGATTGGGCTGCCGCCTAACAGCAAGGCAGCAGCAGCAGCAGTAGAGCCGTCAGGGAGCTGCAACAGCAGGAGTGACGGTATGGACGTTGGGGGTGCTGCTGACAGGGCTGGTAAGGCCATAACATCAGCACTCAGCAAACAACCTCTCAGTGCAGCAGGCAACGCCGCGGAGCCTGGTGGTGCGCCGCGTTTGGGATCCACTGGCAGCAGCAACCTTGGACAAAAGCAGCAGCAGCAGCAGGGGCTAGGATCTGCACAGGCTGCGCGACGGCCGTCTCCGCCAGCTGCTGCTGCTGCTGCTGGTGATGCTGCTGGTGCTGAACCCGCTGCTGCTGCTGCTGCTGCTGCTGGCGCTGGCTTCAAGCGCTCGCATAGTGCAGAGAATGTGGCGCAGGAGCAGCAGCAGCAGCTGGCGAGGCGTCAGATGCTGAAGCCACCGCGGCCTTCTCCCAGAGCTTCGCCTCAAGCTTCCCCTAGGGCCTCTCCTGTGCGGCAAGGCAGCAGCGAACCGCCATCACTCGGTGGCAGTGCTACTGCTGCTGCTAGGGTTGGTAGCAATGCTGGCCCTGGTGCTGCAGTTGGACGGGCGCTAGCTGCTGCATCAGCTGGCAAGCCCGGAGGCGTAGGAGGATTGAGCAGTGGGGTGGCTGGTGCTGACGGTGCTGGCGCTAATGCTAGCAGCAGGGGCAGGAGCCCTCTAGGCAATGCAGCAGGTGCTTCAACAGCAGCAGCAGCAGCAGCAGGTGGTGAGGCTACAGCAGCCAGTGGTGGCAGCAGCAGGGCAGAACGGGAGAGTGGGGCAGCTGATGGGGGTAACGTGCGGGCGCCGCGCAGCGGCTACACACCTATCCCACCGCCACCACCACCGCCGCCGCCCCCCGGCAGCTCTGCTACAGGCTATCACCAGCAGCAGCAGCAGCGCGGTAGGCCGGGCATGATTCCTCCAGCTGCTGCTGGCGCTGGTGCTGCAGAAGGCGGGTTCAACCAGCAGCAGCAGCAGTACAGGGGGGTGGGGAACAGGCCTGGTAGTGCTGACGGCAGTAGGGGAGCTCCGTCTGCTGATCACAGGCGGGAGGGAGGTGGGCAGCAGCAGCTGCAGTGGGGTAGCAGGTCTTCACAGCCCTATAACCCTAAGAAGGCTGCGTTGGGCAATAGCGGGTACAACAGCAATAGTGGGTACTACTGATTCATGTGTTGACGTCAGTGAGTGTGCACTGCAGCAGGGGTTGGTGCTGCTGCTTGTGCGGATCCAGTGGTGTGCGTTGGCTGGACATCAGTCATCACTCTTGCACAGTGTTGCAGGACTAGTTTGTGGTGTCGCCCATCTGCTGTGTCTTCGCTGCCAGTTGCTGCGGGGCTGGCCGGAACACAGCATACTGCAGTGTGATGGGTAGGCGGTGGTCATCATCAGGTTACGCAAATTGAGCCATGGATTGTAGCTGGCGGTGCCAACTGTGGTTCCTTGGTACTAGCGGCTGTGGCATCGGCTGCCATCGTTTATTTTTTTGAGAGAGAGTAGTTACATGTGGGTCCAGTCACCATCTCAGATGGTATGAGCCACCCCAAAATGAGCACAATGTCAACGCGTGACGAAAGAAGATGAGCACACAATGTAGCCCATTGAGGCCATCCGTTGAGCACAGGGTCTCTCCAGATTGAGCATAAGATTATATCTGCGGTGTGTCAGTGACACACCCCAATCAGCCAACAGCATGTGCTGAAGAAGCACACCAACCAAAAAGCATGTTGTCAAGATCACACAGCCAGAGAGATAGGCAGGGCAACTAAGGCGGCATAAAGGCGGCAGCAAACCAATAATGTGACAGGATGCATGTGTAACTCGTCAAGTAACCTAAACTCATCACGGGCTAGGAGCAACAGCGTCTAAGGCGTCATCTACAGGGACATAACCCTCAGGCTGAATTGGCACACTTTGATGGTCAGGGGACAACCCCAGCAACACTGAGCGATACAACCACATCTGATAAACCACCACAGCCAAGCCCTCTTGATCCTCACAGTCTAGAATGCGCGGCACCAACTCGTTAGCATAGCGATCTACAGTACCCGCAGGATAGAACACACTAGGGCAGGCACCGCGCAAGTGGTCATATGCAGGGCATTCTAGCAGAAAGTGTTTGAGATCCTCCACATCGTCATAGGTCTCAGTCCGGGCGTGCACGCGTGTGCGCCAAACTGCTCGGCTAGCTGCAACAGGATTAGCACACGAGCACAGTCTACACAACCGCTGCTGCCTGGGCACCCGAGGGCGGGCATGTCTACCCAACTGCACCTCCAACTGTGCAGCCCCAGTGCGAAGCCGTACAAGGCACTGCAACACCCGGAACGGCAAGCATAATTGCATGTATTGAGGTTGTGTGTTGCGGTCAAAAGCAGCATCAGCCTCCATAGGATGCACCCAGGCAGCATGTGTGCACATAGTAACATGATTGCTTGGTGCTGTTCTTGGGTCAGCATCCTCCGCACCTGCATCGGCCCACCCCTGCTTAACCAAGCGTGCAAGGGCAGCAGACACGGCTGTAGCATGCAACTCAAGCCCACATACACTTCCCGTTACTTCTGCTCAGAGGGATACTATGCTTGATGAAATTCGGTCTGTTTTGCGTGATGTTGCTGGCGGCGCTGAAAAATTGCGCAATGTGTTGTCGTTGACTGATGCATCCACCAAGTTGTTGCGTTTTGTTTCTGATGATATTTGGGGTAGTAGGGGTGTGTGCCGAGTGATATCTAGGAGCATTGCTGAGTATCTTGTCCAAGCTTGGGATGTGCGTAATATTTGCAAACACAATGGAGCAGTGCTCCCTCTTTCTTCCGCTCCTGAGGGGCGCGGGGCCGATGGCGTTGATGCTATGGCTTAATGGGTAACATGATGATGATGATGATACACTTGCAGCCGTCACCCCATGCCCACGCCATGCAGCCTGCTGTATAACACCAAGGCGTTGCATAGTGTGCAGCAGATAGTATGTCCAGCAAGTTTTGCAACCACTCAATGCTAACTCCACATCCGACACCCACGCAACCCGCGCAAGACGATCAACGGGCATGGGCCTAAGGCGTTCCCACCAGCGCGCCGCCAGCACAACCCAATGGTGCTGAACAGGCGAGCGGTGAAGATCGCGCATCAGCACATCAATGCTGGAGCATTGCCCAGCCCCAGTCATGTAGCGAAGGAAGGACACATGCACCTTGTCAGCTGCAGACATGCGCCACCCTGTGCGCCTGAACAAGCCTGTATGGCACAACTCGGGGCCCCACACATGAGATGCGTATGACATAACAGGCTTGTTCAGGCGCACAGGGTGGCGCATGTCTGCAGCTGACAAGGTGCATGTGTCATTCCTTCGCTTACGGAAGCGGCCCAAGAGGGTATGCATGGCCTTGAGCCCAGACGCTGCCAAAGCATCAACCGCCGGCTGCAGACCTTTGGTCTCATGCAACACTGCACCAAGGTATGTGTAGCTGCTCTGAATGCTCAGGGGCTGACCAGCATACGTGAACGCAGTTGAGCGCGGGCGTGGCACACGTTTGCCACGGAACACCACCACACACGTCTTCTTAGGCTGCATGTTGACTTCCATGCCAGTGATTTCACAAAACAACTGCAAGCAATCCAACAAGCATTGCGCGTCTGCCGGCGACTCAGCAATCAAGCAGCCGTCATCCGCATAGAGCAAATCAGGCACATGAAGAGAGCCAACCTTGGGTCCAAGAGGAGCAGAAGCCCCACCTGGAACAGGCTTGCCTCTAATTGTGATCAACTCGTGCAGCATCTCAATAAACAACCCAAACGGCAGCGGGCTCAGCTCACTTCCTTGCTTAGTACCAAGGCACGTATCAATAGGGTCACCCAATTTGCCATTCACAGACACCTGTAGCTGGATGGTGTCATATAGACGCTCCAATAGAGACAAGAAGCGGCTATGGATGCCAAGCTGCCTGCAACGTGCCAACAACAAGTCTCTAGGAACCGTGTCAAAAGCTTTCTTAAAATCTATGAACACAACATACAACTTCTTACGCTGGTGGCGGGCCCTGTTAATGAGATGCGTAAGGGTGAACAACGCATCAAATGTGCCATGTTCTTTGCGAAAACCACACTGTGTAACAGCACGCACACCTAGGCTCTCCATAGTTGGGTCTAGGCGGAGGTGCATGAGGCGGTCAACCACACGACTATAAATGCTAGACACACCAATGCCTCTATACATGTCCCTGTTGTTGGGCTCACTAGCCTGCCCTGATTTGGGCACCGGAATCAGCTTGCACAATTGCAGAACACGCGGCCACGTTGTTGGGGTGATGTTAGCTGCAGTAATCTGCCGCACCACCCATGCCACACAACGCAGCAGCGGCTCAAAGACGTAGCCCCGGCGGCGAGGTGCATCACCAGGTCCAGAGGTTGAGCGCGGCTGGCCAGGCGCACCATCAGCTAGA
>CADDIJ020002629.1:0-12543 GCA_902809745.2 Tetradesmus lagerheimii | reverse complement strand
TGTGTACAAAACAGCATGCAACACAGGTGTGTACAAAACAGCATGCAACACAGGTGTGTACAAAACAGCATGCAACACAGGTGTGTACAAAACAGCATGCAACACAGGTGTGTACAAAACAGCATGCAACACAGGTGTGTTTGCCAGGCAGGTAGACGCAGCAGCTGCTGCTGTGGTGCCATGCAGTGCAAGCAATGCATCACTCTTTGACCGTAGCGCCAGTACAGGCACTTACAAAGCATTCACAGCAGCAGCATCTGATGCTCCGTACTGCTTGAATCTGCAGCTTAGCACCAGCCCAGGGCTCTATCTTGTGGACCGTGTGTCATTGCGTACGTGCTCTACTGTATTGCATTGCAATGCGTAGGCAGCTGCTGCAATGCAACACACACATTGTACTGCCCCTGACGTTGGTTGATCCTCTGTCAACTCCCACCATGCAGGGCTTCAGTGCCGCCAACCGCTTGGGCTGTGGCGGCTACGGCCCCGTCTTCCGCGGCGTGCTGGACGGCGTGCCTGTCGCGGTCAAACTCCTAGACACCAGCGGCTTCAGCAACCAGGGGCCCAAGGAGTTTGCATCAGAGGTGGCCATCCTGTCGCGGCTGCACCACCCGCACATCGTGCTGCTGATGGGCAGCTGCCCTGAGCGCTGCGGGCTGGTGTATGAGTTGCTCGACAACGGCAGCCTGGAGCAGCACCTTTTCAGCAGCAGCATGCCTGACCTGGCCTGGCAGGTGAGGGGGGTGGGGCCGCTGGGGTTAGCGTCGTTGGCTAGCTGCTGGTTAGCTGGTGATTACCTGAATTTTGCTGCACTAGAGATGAATGTGTGCAGAGACAGAGCGCCTGCAGACCAGCGGGTTTACTGTACTGGCAGAGCCGGCACTCAGGTTGTGCGCTGTTTCACCAGGGGCTTGCCACGCATTGGTTTGATGCATAGCCCTGGTACTGGTCTCAGCATTGGCTGCAGGGACATCTGGTGTGATAAGCGCAGAGGTGGCTGATGCACACTGCTTTAGCCTATTTTTTGCTGCTGCTGCTGCTGCTGTGTGTGTGCTATTGCAACAGGACCGCATCCGCATCGCGTGTGAGACCGTGTCCGCGCTGGTGTTCCTGCACAGTGCGCCTGAGCCCATCATCCACATGGACCTCAAGCCAGGCAACCTGCTGCTCAACAGGAGCCTGCTCTGCAAGGTGCGGCAGCAGCAGCAGCAGCAGCACATGCTGCTGCCGAGGCAAGACTTTTCTTGAAGACCAGTCACACTCCCAGCCTGTGTTCAACTGTTGCTCCATCTAACAGCACATGCCTGCGTAGCATTGGAGCATAACTACTTTGCTCTCGCCTGCTCAACACACAGCCTCACATGCCACACCGTTACACGTCAAACATTGGCTCTCAGCACCCCCTGCCACACCCCGCTCTGCACCATCTATCTGCTGCTGCTGCTGCTGCCGCAGGTTGGTGACGTGGGCCTGTCCCGTCTGATGCCTGGTGCACCCGGCAGGACGCAGCTGGAGGCAGCAGCAGGCGGCCCCCACGTGCCCCCCCAGTCCACCATGCTGGACAGCCGCCTGGTGGGCACCCCCAGCTACATGGACCCAGAGTACTTGAGGACGGGACGGTTTGGGCCTAAGAGTGACACCTACTCACTGGGTGAGTGAGGCTGTTCGTACTGTTTAGTACTGTATGGAAGATGGAGGCACTGGCAATATTTTGGCTGTGAGGTGTGTGGCAGAAGAGTGTCCTGCCCTTTAAGTGTGCCAGGGGTGCTGTTCTGCTTGCCGTGATGAATGTCTTGTACTGCAATGAGTGTCTGTACCTGCCAGGCATTGCTGTGCTTCCGCGCCACCGCTGCTACTGCTGCTGCTGCCAGCTTTAAACCACTTGCATACTGCATGGAATGGCTGCATTGCAATCTGCAAATGATGAGTTTAATCCCTGTACTGCTGCTGCTGTGCTATCTCTGCGCTGTTTGAACTCTGCAGGTGTGATCCTGCTGCAGATGCTGACAGGCAAGGACGCAGGCCGAGTCGTATCTGCAGTGGAGGCAGCCCTCGCGCGCTGCCAAGGTGACCCAGCATCCTTCGCCACCATCATCGACCCACGCAGCGGCAACTGGCCCATCACGGAAGCTGCCAGCTTTGCACACCTCGCGATGCGCTGCGTGGAGCTGTCACGTGGCAACAGGCCTGAGCTGAGGGGGGAGGTGCTGCCGGCACTGCTGCAGCTGGCCGAGCGTGCTTCGCTGTATGACAGCGCCAGGGCGGTGAAGCGCAGCGTCAGCCTGAGCAGCAGCGGGCAGCCGCCATCCATGTTCATCTGCCCCATCACCCAGGTGGGTACAATCCATACGCGTTCTTGAGCTGTATAGCTGGAGGTGGGGTCTGGTTACATAGTCGTTGCACGCACCGGATGATCTGCCACACGTCATTGTCACAGCACACAGAGCCGTGTCATCCAACCGTGTGACTGGCAATCAACAGCGCTGGTGTTGACTACAGGTGCCAGGTGTGCACGTACAGGAGCCAGACAGCACTTTCATGTAGCAAGGTTGGCGGTTGCAGCAAAAATGAGTAAACCTGCTTCTGTTCTGCTGACCCTGCGCTGCATTGTGCTGCTGCTGCTGCAGGATGTCATGGATGACCCCGTGTTTGCTGCTGATGGCTACACTTACGAGCGGGAGGCCATTGCGGGCTGGATCGCCCACCACAGCACTTCGCCCATGACCAACCTGCCGCTGGCACACAGCGGGCTGACTGCCAACTTGGGCCTGCGCTCAGCCATCAGGGAGTGGCAGGACAAGCAGCAGGGGGCACGCAGGGGCTGACAGAGGTGTGAAAATGTAGCGGCACTCCAGCAGAAAAACATGCAGGGTCACCGGAGGCGTGCAGCGCTGGCTGAGGTCTGCTGGGCAGTCAGCAATGGCAGCTGTGGGTATGCAAATGCAAACGCGCAGTTTTGCAGTTTTGCTTGGATATCCAGGCACATTGATGTGGTGTGGGCATCCTGCTGCATCTTACTGCGGTGGGGGTGCAGGGTCTTGTCAATATCTTTTACTACTGTCGGAGTTATAGCAGCATGTGCCTATCTGTTGTTGGGGTGCCCTCACCTTCTCGCGCTGGCACCAGCTCGCGAGTGCACGCCTGTACTGCTGCAGCCACACAGGCCCTGAGGAACAGCAAGGCGCGGTGTAAACCTAGGTGTCATAACTTGTAAGTGAGTTGGACCAGATGTCACCTGAGTTGCAGAGTAGTGCGTATGTTTCGTGATTTTGACGGACCACTCACGTAATCCTATTCGGCACCAGCGTTCAAACTGGGCATGTGACCGGCACACGTGCGCAGTGCATTGCAGTTGAAGCATGCAAGCTTGATCAGACTGCTAGTCCTGTCTCACTGAGGTGGTTGAAGCTGAGCGCCCTGATGGCGAGCTTTCTGCTGCAAAGGCGTTGCTCGCTACGTGCCAACCAGCCCAGCATCCGATGCCAGGCTTCCAGCGTTGAGCGATGCCCGTTTGCCAATTTCAGCATTTCAGCACCGGCTGGCAAGGCCAAGCCTAAGCCATCCCCGTTAGACAAGACAGACGCACCAAACATAGTTGGCGCAAGCTTCTGGCTCGCAGCGGGCAAGCCGGGCCAAGATGTGCCAGGAAAGCTTGTGTCAGGGATTCATCGTCTGTACGAGGTAAGATGCCTGTCGATCAGTCGCGCTGCTCGCAGCAGACGCACATCAGCCAACTAGGGTTGTTGCTGTCTACAGACCCATCGGCCAATTGAGCAGAGATCCTCGCAACTACTTCTATGTACTTGTCTGTGGCAGACGCACGTTTAGCAGCAGACAATCTGTAGCTGCTCAGGCAGACAATGCTGCTGAAGTGGCGTTGGTGCTTTTACCATACACCACCGCTGCTCCCTGTCCTGCAGCAAGGGCACTTTCTGTTGGAGGACCCGCAGGAGCTGGCCCACGAGCTGGCCCTGAAAGATGAGGCAATGGCTACAAAGCCGCATGTGGTGTTTGCAGCAGAGGAGCGCTCCCTACCAGCCCAGCAGGTAACTCAGGGCGCAGGGTGGCAGCTGATGTTGGCAGCAACATGCCACATTGGCTGGCAACCAGTGCACTTCAAGCTCCTTGTGGACAACAGCAGCCTATCTGCACCCCAACTGCTTGCATACCGGTACATTACTGCAAAGTAGCAACCGCCACGCTGTAAAATCCATTGAGAGGCCACAGCCTTGGTGTTGGCGCACAGCAGCTGGTCAAGTTCCACACTCTTCCGCAGCGTCGTTTATGGAGGGCTGAACTCATCATGTATGTATAAGTCGTCTTCCTGTTGCTGCTGTCATTGCTGTTGCCAGGAGTGCCTTGAGCTGTTCCTGGAGGTGCTTCCCGCCTACTACCCTGACCTGTACAGGCTGGAGGGCCAGGGCCAGGGCCGCACCATCACCATCACCTTCCCTGATGGCGCTGCCAAGCAGTATGCACTGGCTGACTTTGCAGACAGGCCACTGGAACTCTGCGGGCGCCTGGTGCAGGTGAGCTGGCTGAGGCTTGGCTGGCAAAGCCGAGCAGAACCTGCCGGCTCGGATTGTCATGTTACGTGACGTGGCAGTACGGCAGTTCCATCACCATGCACACCGTTTGCTGGGACTGCTTCTGCAACCTCCTGCACGGCAGATGATGCAACCGTCTGTTCATCGTCAGAATCAGACCTGGTTTTGGTTCACCCCACCCACCCCATACTACCCTGCTGCTGCTGCTGCTTCATCTCCCTGCAGGAGGACTTTGCGCTGCTGCGTGTGTCTGACGAGCCCGGCCCCAACCCCCAGGAGGCCAAGCACGTGATGACCGCGGCCAGCGTGTGCTTCTCCTTCCATGGCCTGGCTGAGAAGCTGGGCACCACCACGCTGGCCATTCACGCACCCGTGCCAGGCTTTGAGCAGCAGCTGGAGAAGCTGCTCAACAGGACCTTCACAGCACTGCAGGTGAGGACGTGCACACTCTGCACAGTGTGCATGCACAGTAAGAGCTGTGCCGGTGAGACTGGCGTTATGTATGATAACCTGGACAGTGCAAGACATCTTATGTGTTGGCTGCCGGTCTCTTGGGCTATCTGGTGATGGGAGCATGCAAACATGGCTTCAAGGCCCTTGTCATTCCGGCTGCGCTGTGCAGTCTTCGCATTCTGCCTCCTTCACAAGTTGTGGACACAGGCAACTACTGTAGTAGAGCCTGCCACTTGAACATCTCCTGTACCAACTTCAAAGTTTGACCATCTGCCCACATCTTGCCTCACTTGCGTGCAGCCTGACAAGCCCATCTGGCGCAACAACTGGGCTGCCGCCTACACTGGCGACCTCACCATGCCCTCATACAACGTGGGAGGACCGGGAGCACAGCTGGACGCCATGGGAGGCAAGCGGCCGCCTGCCAAAGACCTGTGGCTCAAAACCGAATACCAAACCCTGCGACGGCTGCCGCAGAGCAAGGCAATCCTGTTCACCATCAAGACGTTTGTGCAGCCTATGCCTGAGATAGGCGCAGAGGCTGCTAAGGTGCTGCACAAGAGCCTGTCTGGTATGACGGAGTCGCTGCGTGAGTACAAGGGGGTGCCTGGTGAGGCTGCTGGCGAGCTGCTGGCTCTGCTGGAAGGCATTGCGGCGGCAGAGGAGAAGGACGCACAGGCAGCACCTGTGTCTGCTAGGTGACATGAATCATCATATTAACAAGCGGCATGGTTTGCAGCACATTGCGCGGCTTCAAGCTGAATGCCTTCGGTATGGGTTGCGAGCGTGAGTGTATTGTACAAAATGTGTGTATTGCCTGATTGCTTTGTCAGATTGATTGTTCGCCTCCCTGGCAATCATACTTGTGTGTACCAATAACTGCTGGTCAGAGAGCGCTGTATAATCTTCATGTGTACGTGTGTGTGGTGCATGACTTGTGACTGCAGTGTGTGTTGTGTGTGTGCTTTGCCACGGCCGGTGAGTAGCCGCATCTGATACACTGCGCCGGTGCAGAGTCTCTATCATGTATGTGCGCCTTTGTTGGGCGGCCATAACACTGAGTGCTGCCAGCACGGTGACCCTGCTAGCGTGTAGGCCTTGGTAAGCAGGCATGGCAGTATGGCCAGAGGCTGACCCTGTACTTGTTGTGATCGTGGTGAGGTGTTTGGCAAGAGAGCGAGCCAGGTTGTGTGTACTGCATCCATTGTTTATGTGCATTGTGTCATGCGCATCATGCTTTCAGTCCATTGTTGTCACGAGAGACAGCTGGTCGCTTTGCACACATCATGTGCACAGTTTGCACCAGCCTGCAAGGCCTGAACAGCCAAGTTCGCTTCCAACAGCTCCGTACCCTACAGACCCCAGGGGGGTTATATCTCGTGGGATAATGTGCTTATCTGGTGAAAACCTCATGGATATTGGATTTATCCGCCCTGGGTCATGGATAATCCCCCAAATACATTTATCCATTGACAAGCCAGGGATAACCTGACAGCATGACAGATAATCGCGGCCAAGCTCTGGATGGTCTCAACGGACGTTATGCCACATTTCTGCGGTGATGGAGTGCCACAAGTGCCGCAGCAGGCTCCAGGTTGGTCATGGCTGCCATGCTTTGGGTTGCAGCTGCAGCACAGCTGCAGCATGCATGCAACAGCAGGCAGTTGAGCTTGACAGTGCTTCGAGATATCACGCAGCATACTGTAACTCATAGTTATGGAAAGTGTGCGGACTGGTGGCGGACCTGACGGCTGCCAGTGCCGCGGACGATTGCGGACCCCCGCCATACATAGCAGGGATTTACAAATACAATATATAGTTTCGGGGATGATCTCGGCTTGACGTGGGTGAACAGCCCCAGGCATCTTGGGTCACACCCAGCACTGTTGTACTGCACATGTGCAGTCAGGCACAGCAGCATCACTGCAGCAACAGAAGGCTTCTATGATGCGTCACGATAGCGTAAACTTCTGAAATATTTATTACGATCTTCAATTAGCACATAAATACTATATACGCAGCTCACTCGGCCAGTGCTGCCAACAAACATGTATTTGAGCGCGAAGTATCGCAAGTGCCTGCATCATGTGTACCTCGATCGCTCAACCGGTCATATGTTACAGAACGCAATCAGCTTAGCTGGTACAGCTCCGATCTAACATAGCAGCAGCCCCACTTGAGCAGGTGCAGTGGCATGCTTGACACGTACTCACAAATGCAGTCACTGCGCGCAGCCAGAGCTGCTGCTGCTATGTGCTGCTCCTGCTGTTGTCCACACTTTCAGCAATGTACCCCAGGAAGACTGCATGCTGGCTTGCAGTCAAAGCAGCATAGATGCAGTTGCTCCAGCACACCAACTGATGCAACATGCATCGCACACATGCATCGCACACATGCATGTGGGCGTTACACTTGAAATGTACTCATCCAGCATGATGTCATGACTGGTGCATTGCAAGCGTGTAGAAGGCCCACATTGCATGTCGTCTACGCTGAAACGTTATCAAAACAAACCACCACGACCACCACCACCACCACCAAAGAGCAAGGTGCATGCACCCTTGTCAGCCGCTGATGCTGACTTCAAACTGGCGACATCCCCTGGCCAACAGTGGTTTTTGACAACACCACTGGGCCATATACTTTCAGCTGTGCCAGCAAACCCAGATTCTAAGAATGGCAACCCGAACACATGTACAGCAGCCAGCAGCAAAACCAATGCTGTTGCGTTGACTCTGTCACGCACGCCCAGCAACATCTGGCATCACATCATGTGATATGCAACACGTCAATTATGCCCCACACATGTGTATGCATCAAATTTAGCTGCTCTGCAAGCAAATCTGCGTTATGTTGACAGCAAGGCATACAAACACATACACTGCCTCCCAAATGAAGGCCACACAGCAATCAACATCAACGCATTTCATCCAGGAAAAGACCCTTGCCATTACAAGCATAGATGCCGCTGGCAGAAGAAAAGCAGCATCCACTGCCCCTGGCTGACATGCAGCAGTGCTGAGCTGCACTCAGACCCCATGGCTGACAAGCAGCAGTGCTGAGTATGGCTTAACACTGTGGTAGACAGCCAGAGTACAGTCATGCAATGTGCGGGGTTTACTGCCATGACTCAGCCGATGCAAGAAACTGCACAAACCAACATCAACTGCGCTGCCTCTAGTTCTTGCCCTTGGCCTTGAGGTACTTTGTGAAGTAGCCAGTGAAGGTGATCTTCTCCTCCCTGCACTGGTTCTCCAGCTGCTGCGCTGCCTCGCCAGTTGTCATGGGCTGCCCTCGCTCGGCTGTCAGCTGCACAGCCTTGTCTCTCACGGCTGCCATCAGCTTCCTAATGTCGCTGACACGCCTCTTGTCAATGCCAGCGGCCTTCCACCAGCTGGTGTCTGCTTTGCTCTCCAGATCCCGCCTGCTCGCGCTGCTGCCCTCTGGTGTCGCTGCAAGGAATGCCTCAAAGTCTGTAAAGCAGCGCCAACTGCCAAGCTTGTTGCGGTTAGGGGCAGCAGGGGCAGCTGCATGCCTGTGCAGAGAGGCCAGTGCCGCTGCACCCTGCTGCATGCCTGCTGATCCTGCTGTTGCTGCTGCTGATGGGCCCAACTGCTGCTGCTGCTGCAAGCACACTATCTCGTTGGCAGTTTTCACCGCTATCAGCTGTGCCACCGCAGCAAGCTAACTGTTGGTGCTGCTCGTGCTGTTGGACAGGTGGCTGGTGGCAGCCCCGGCCAAAGCAGCGGCTGTTGCAGGCAGCTGGCTGATGTGTGGCTGCAAGAAAGCAAATGCATTGAAGGCGTCTGCCTTGGCCACCTGCGGCAGCGTAACTTGCTGCTGCTGCAGCTGCTGTGCCTGCATGTACTGCTGCATGCACTGCTGCATCATCTGCATCATCTGCATCATCTGCAACTGGCCACCTCCCATGCTCCCGCAGTCCTGATGGCCAGCTGCTGCCGGTCGAGGTGTTGCTGCTGTTGCTGCTGCTGCTGGCATACAGCAGTTTGTTGCAGCTGTTGCTGCCCAGCCTCCTCCTGCGTTTGCTCCGAGTGCTGCTGGTGGTGCTGCGGCACTGCCCCAGACTGCAGCGCATGCTGCAGGCTAGGCAGCGGCTTCCTCCATGGCTCTACATCGTAGCGCTGCTGCAGGTGCTGCTTGCTGACCTCAGCTGCGCCATTCCACCAGGCATGAGAGTGCTTGCCATTAGGGGACACCAGCGCCCTGCTGCTGAGCTCTGACATGCTACGCGCTCCCTTGCCTGGTGTGTAGAACTGTCCATCCTCACTGTCTTCGGGTAAGTCTACAGTGAACGCCAGCTCGACGTCGCCATCATCGGCAGCATCGCCATCTGCTGAACCGCAGCGCGGCTGCGCTGCAACAGCGGCAGCAGCTAGCTCTTCCTGCTCAGCTGCAGCAGGTAGTGCATGCTGCCGCGCTGCCGCTGATCACGCCCAAAGCTGCCAAGGCAGCTAGCAGCCAGCTCATCCTGCTCAGCTGCAGCAAGTTGTGCCTGCTGCTGCTGCTGCCGCCGCCGCCGCTGCCGCTGACCACGTACGTGCTGCCACGATCGCCGCGACGTCTGCGCGCTCTTTTACCCAACTCTTTCATTGTTTACCAACGCATGGATATGCCTTTAGCGCGTCACAGCCAGCAAAAGTATTCGCTCAACTACCAACTCTGTCGCCACGATCCGTAGTTTGCCTTAACCATACGTTCGCTGAGTACAAACATAGGTTCAAATGTTGTTGTGTACATCACCATATGTGTCGTGCCGTCTCGAGACCTGTGACCTGCAGTAACTCACCGAAGAATGACCGTGAGTGTGACAGGCAACTGGGGGATTGAACACAGCAAGCTGTGTATGCTTCGGGTCCTGTTTCGTTGCTCGTATACTTTACAAAACGTCCTTAAAACTATATGTAGAAGCTACTCAGCTGGAACAGCTGCTTGCATGCGCACAAGTGCACGGCCTTTGGTCTGGAATGCCATTTACACCCCACATCGCGATTCGATGCGGCTGTGTCGAGATGAACACACGGATTTAGATACACTTTAACTTTTTGTGTAGCACAAGCAGCGTGTTCCTGCAAAAATGTGCTGGTAACTCGCCAGTAACCGGTGCAGGAACTGGTGGGTCCGCAGCAGGGTCCGCAATGGTCCGCAGGCCCAGTGGCCCAGGTCCACCGGCCGCATGTTAAGCACCAGTTATGCATCTGAAACGCCCAATGCATCAGATGGTACAGTGCCAGAGGGCACAAGCCTTTCCCGCTCATCGTGAGCAGCACTGAGTGCTGGAAGCCCTGCAACCAGAAGCGCCTGGAGCCCATGCTTCATCACAATGTTGAAAACTAATGTTTATTGAAGTTGAATAGGCACGCGATCCACACCAGATCCTGCAGAGGTGCTTGGCAGGCACGAGCTTGTCACTGTTACAGCACAAGTTGACAGTGACAGCTGTTCCAGTTTGCTTCGAACATCGTGGTGTGGCTCTATTGGAGCGTAGTACGTGACCACACCAGCTTAAATCCGCTATACATCCTATTGCGGAGCTGATCAGAGAGGTGCAACGTGCTTGTGGCCCCTCGGAGTGCTCGCATCCGTGATCTCGGCCACGCAGCGTGCCATTACAACGCTGATAATGGCTATGAAAACCGATAAGCTGCGACATCGATGCAGATCATCACCTGCCCCGATGATCAATGGATGGCAGAGCCCTGCAGGCGCTGAGGCCTCTGCTGCTTGGCACAACAACAACTTATGGCTCTGCACACATAGAAACAGTAGAAGAGTATCACGATAACAGGTTGATGACAGTGCGCTAGTGATCTGGGGCCGTGGCATGGAACAGACAGCCAAGGTGGTACACAGCTCAGGAGTGCAGCAGCACCTGCATTCCTCAGCAGAGCAGCCTCTGCACAACGCAAATGGTGGTAAGTGTTGGTTGACGCATAATACAAATGCTTTTGGCCTTTATGTTTGCGCACAGACCTGCGTTTAAGCAACCACGGTGCAGCAGTTCTGGCTGCTCACAGGCCGTGGCTTGCCTAGCGCTGTCTGTACCCTGATCTGTCACCAGCTGCTATGGTACATGTGTGCTCAATGTATGCAGCGAGACTGTCGTCAGGTTCATCCAACAAGACTTCAGCAGGCCTGCTGTTGCCATGTGCTATACATAGCAGCAGCACGCAGGTTCAATGTGGTGCAGCTGTTGAAAGATGTTGAGCAGCACAGCAGATCAGCAGCAATGGCTTGGCATGATAGGCTGCACATGGTGAACGCTACATGTTAATTGCTCGCTGCTGCTGCCGCCGCCGCTGCTGCTGCCGTGGTCCTCGATGCCCAGGTGGCAAACATCAAGAGGTAGATGGCCAAAACAACAGCAGCTGCAGCAGCAAGGTCAGCAGCAGCAGACAGACAGACAGACAGACAGACAGACCAGAGGCAGCAGCAGCAGCAGTAGCCAGGCCAGCAGCAGGTAACGGTCGAGAAGGAGCCCCCCTAAGATGATCTGAGCAACAGATGGGAGCTAGGGGACCGCGTGCAAATCCTTGGGCATGGCAGATGCCCAAGCCAGAAGAAGCCAGCTGCAACGGGGTCATTGAGATGATAAGTGACGATGTGGTGGGCGGCAAGCAGGTGAGTTGCAGCCATCAGAAGTGTTTTTTTAACACGCAGGTATATACGTGCTATCAGTTCTCTGTGCAGGTGGTCCCTGTCACGGGAAGTGTGTGTTGCCATCGGTCGCATAAAGATGGATATGTTGGGCCATACTGCGTATGAGATACATGAGATACAGCTTATGTCGTTTCTGCGCTACAGGTGCGTTTGACAGTGATGCCTGCATGCTGGACGGCTTGCCTGCATGGACAGCCCACTTGCAGTACCAGGAGAGCTTGAGCGGGCGCTCCTGGTCAAGCATTGCATGAAGGTATGATGTTTGCTTTTACCTGGAGTCCAGGATCCGCCTAAAACGTTCACTTCACATACATACTTCACATACACATGCATCTGCCGAACCAACAACCTGCCATGCTAGCTGCTGCTGCTGCTGCTGTTCCAGCTGCTGAATTTCATCCCATGCCAACAATCACGTCGTGTTTGCCGTCGCAAACACAAGCAGATCTGTTTTGTCAAAAATGTATCATGCTCTCTGCTGTTGCGACTTCTGCATCTCACTCCATGCTTGCAAAACTCACCATGCTCTTTGTTCGCAGCCACCAGCTGTTATTTACAAACCACATCTGAGCACCAAGACCAAGGTTTCTGCTGCTGCTGCTCCTGTTGCTGCTGTGCTGCTGCTGCTGCACTGCATGTTACCTCATGCTAGCTGGGTCACGACTACGTTGACAACGGAGAAGTGTGCAGCCCAACAACCACTACAACAGAGACGACTGCAAAGGGTGTCAAGCTGTGGCACTCTGATAAGGAGCTGAGGTTGCTGGGGGCACTGGCATTCTGTTTGGCATAATAGGAGTGGTGGAGGCAGCCAAGGTTGTGCTGCTGGTGCTGTGTGCACGCGTGACGAAAACATAGAAACAAG
>CADDIJ020002628.1:0-51568 GCA_902809745.2 Tetradesmus lagerheimii | reverse complement strand
CATGCACCAGCTGACGGATTCTCTAGCTTGTAACGTCTGTACAGTCTGATGTAATCAGCCCTGACTGAAGCCGGACAATGTATCCAGAACGTCTTGTTACACAGCTGACTTTTAGGTGGACTAGAATCCACACTAAAGGGATGGTCAGGTGGCACAGCAAACTCTGTGCACACAGCAGTATGCTTGAAAGCATACGCATCCGTTGTACATGGCTGTAACAACTCAGCTTGTATAGAGTCAAACACAGCGCCATTGATTGGCATGTGTGTTTTCTCAATAGCACTCTCAGCAGTAGGTGGCACAGCATGTGCACACTCCTGCTCTACAACGCCAGGCTGCACAGACTGTGCACCGGCCAACTCTGCACCTTCAGGAGAAGGTATAGCAGCAGCAGCGCCTAGCTGCTCGCACGCAGGGGCCTCAGCCACCCGCACTGGTGCAACAGCAGCAGCAGCTAGCTGCGCTCTACGCAGGTTGCAGGCATCAGCCGCAGCAAAGGCCTCGCAGAGGATGTTGTCTAGCGGCTCTGTAGAACCCACGAATGTGGAGAGCAATGCAGACACGAGAGTTTGAGCGTGTGATGCAGCAGTACCAGCATCCGACAGGAATGTGTCTGGATGTGTCAGGCATGCCCTGAAAATGGCACTGCGTGCTGCACGCTCAGTGACGACAGGTGGAATGGCACCAGAGCTGGCAGGAGCACGCACAGTGCTGGCTGAGATGGCAGAAGCACAGCTGACAGCAGCGCTGTTGACCGAAACTGGCTTGTACTGCCCATATAGCACAGCTACAGCAAGGTGCTGCCTAGCTGCCTTTTTCTCTGCACCACTCACCTTCTTGGGGCAGACCCAGTCGCCCTTGTCGTTTTTGTCCCAAGGCCCGTGGCCTTTGGTGTTGCACAGCCTGCAGATGTAGTGGGAGGTGTCTTTTTTCTTGGCGACACCGTGTTTTGAGGCAAACTTGCCGCCCTTGTTGCCTGACTTGCCCTTGAAGCCAAACTGGTTTTTGTTGAAGCCAGTCTTGCTCTGGTTGGAGCCAGGCAGCTTTGCCTGCAGCTGAGCCCGCTTGGCACGCTGCTCCGCGTCCCACATGGGCGCCTTTGCCAGCAGCTGGTGGCGCCAAGCATCTTGGCTAGAGAACGCCATACCCCTGTCAGTGCTGACCTGGATAGCGAACTGCGGGTGCAGCGCGTTCTCGACAATGGTCTGGAACGCAGTGTCAGACATGACACTAGGGTCAGACAGCTGCGCGCGCAGTGTCTCCAGGTGGAAGAAGCACTCTGAAGAAGGGTTCTCGCCCTTGAAGGTGCTAGCCTTCACATTAGTCATCTTGAGGACAATGCCCTTGTCAGTGTGCTCAGCGTCATGCTGGGTTGACTTGAGCGCCTCAAAAACCCTGTCAAAGGTAATGGAGCTTATGTCTACAGCTGCACCGTTGGTGCCTGTGAGCCCCAGCACGCGATTCACGCGAGTGACTACTGTGTCTGTGCAGTTCAGCAGTGTACTGCTGGCCTGCTTGGTATCTGACACGTCATAGGTGTTGAAGTAGGCGAGCATTTTAGCTTTAAAGTCTGGTAGAGTGGGTTGGCCTTTGCCAGAGCACTTGCTCATTGCCTCGCGAGGCATTCTGCTAGCCTGAGCTTGAGGGACCTCGCCCTCCTCCACATCTGCCATGTTGAGTGAAGCAAACAGGCAGTCGATATCCAGTATGTGATATCGAAGCAAAAAGGACCGATAGGTCACGTCGAACACGTCTCAGCTACCAACTGTAGCGGCACTGGGTATAAGACGCGTAGTGGAAGCGTGTTCAAAAGGAGGTTTGTTAACCAATGATCAGCCTGAGGCCCAGCGTAAGCTGTTGTAGACCGCCTACGTCGCAAGGCCCGCGTAGTTCTAACATGGCAGTACAATGTCACATTGACTGCCGCGTGTCTCACACGGACGTGTGAGTCACAAGAGTAATGTCTAATCGTCCACTACATGGATAGTAACAGTTCCTGTTACAGTTACTTTGATGTTGACCGGGGGCATCAGCGAGACTGTATCCTGTATCATTCAGTTATGATTCTGTTATGTGGCCTTTGGGTCAGGCTCACGGCACCTGGATGTCTTTGCCAGGTCACGTTTGGAATGTGGCAGCAGGCAATTGCCTGCTCTCCTGGCAAGGACAACGCAAGGACGTGCTCTGGTGCCGTTTCTGAGGCTCAGCGGCTGCACATGTGGGGGTCTACTGTCAAAGTTTTATCAGCGAAGGTGCTATGTTTGTTTTGTGGTTGGCTGGCGAGTCCGCTGGTTGGCACACCAATCTGGTCAACTACAACTGGTTGAACATGTGGACTTCAGGCGGCATGTACAGTTGTGCACGCAGGTGTTGGACCTGCTGAGGCATGTAAGCGTCCTTCTATCGCTGAAGATTTGTTTCTTGTATACTCCAGCAGCTGTCTCAACGTTCAAAGACACCTCCTGCTGGATGACAGAGGTGGTAGCAAGTGCTACAGCCAGGTGATACAGCAGTATCGTGTGCCAGCTCCCCACCGCATCCTTCCGCTTGCCGTGATTAAGAGTTCGTCATTTACGTTGCTCAGGCCCCGACAACAGCTAGTGCTGACGGCCACAAGTTGCACCCACAAAGTTCTCGTCATTTTCGTACGTTTTCGCGATTATACGCCAAATTTGATCAAGTATATACCTGCACCGCATTAGTTGAGGCAGCGACGTTGACAGGCGACCAGCGAGTAATGCTGCTGTGGCGTGCCTAAGCTCCAGAGCAGGCGAGCTATCACAATACTTATTGCATTGGTTTAAGAAACGTGTCAATAAACTCTCAGCACATCCAGCAGCAATTTGTCACTACCAGCAGGGATCGCAGATTGCGATCAGTATTACTGCTTCAGCTGTTCAGTGCCTAATTGATTTTCCAATTGCAGGAAGCAGCCATGCGCGTGCTGCACGGGCGCTGCACAGCCCCATGCAGCACAGCCACTGGCAAGCCCAGGCATGTCAGCAGCAACAGCAGCAGCTGCCCCCTGCAGAGTCATGGGGTCCCCATGCGGGCAGCCAGGCGACGCTGCAGCAGCACACATCAGCAGCAGCATGTGGCCAACAACGTATGTTGCCATTCAGCAGCTGCAGGCGCAGCTGCTGCAGCAGGGGCTGCGGAAGCAAGCAGTGAAACTGCCGGCCTGGCATCACCCTTATCTGCTTCAGAGGCGACGTATCAGCAACAGCAGCAGGTCAATGGTGACAACAGTATCTCTGGAATTTCTGCAGCATATCCTGCAGGATTCAATGGCAGCAGCAGCAGCAGCAACAGCAGCAACAGCAGCAGCCAGACAAGCAGAGGGAGTGCTGATGCTGCTGCCCTAAATGGCAATGCCATCAGTGCAGAGCATCCAAGCATCGCCAGTAGCAACAGCAGCAGCAGCAGCAGCAGTGCCAAGGCCCTGCTACAGCCTGTAACATACTGCAGCACGCAGGTCCTGCCACCGCAGCCAGACTGGCAGTCAGCAGCAGCTGTCCTGCAAGCAGCACTCAGCGACACCGCCAGGACCCTAAACCTCACCCCTGCACAAAATTCAAACCCCGCAGTGACAGCTGGCAGCGGGGTGCTTCGCTGGGAGGTCCCCCTTCCTCGCAGCAGTGCGGTTCAGGGCATTGGGGCAGGGTTTACAGCGTTACAATGGCTGCAAGGCCAGGAGGTTTTGAAAACGATGCTGCACCAAGCGTATTTCAGTGGCAGGCATAGCACAGCACCTGACACACCAGGGACAGCAGCAGCAGAAGCAGCAGCACAGGGGTGGGGTGCAGTTGCGGGGCTGGGAGCTGCATGGCTGTGGCAGGGACCTGCAGGGCGTGCGTTTGATGGTGGAGTGATGGCAGGGCTGCAGCGGTTTTTGAATGAAGCGCAGCCGCGGCTGAGGGTGCTGGGAGGCTCAAGGTGTGCATCAGCAGATAGTAATCAAAGCGAAGTTATAGTTGTTGCAGTAAATCAGTAGATGCGTGTTGCAGCTGCAGCTGGTCCTTGGTACCCGGGTGTTTGCTGGCAGCAGTGACGTTACGAGTTCATGCAGTTGCATGCCTCATTACTGCTGCTGCAGCAGCACCTGCTTATCACAAACCAGCCAACCATAACTTATAAACCCTGGTCAAACTTCTGAACCCTGCAGGTTTGACCCGAGCCAGGTGCCATCACCGGAGTGGGCAGCTTTCGGTTCCTTTTTGTTCCTGCTGCCCCAACTTGAGCTGCTGGAGGCAGATGGAGGCCTCATCTTGGCGCTGAATGTTGCCTGGGACAGCAGGTGCGTGCAATTAGTCAAACATATCTGTAGCATGGGGAAGCAGCAGGTGCGTGGCGTATTTCAGTGAAACATATTAGCTGCTGGCGGCAGATGTAGGCCTGATACTGGTGCTGAGCGTAGCCTGGGACAGCAGGTGTGTGCAGTCATTCAGTTAAAGCATGCAGTCGATCAGTAACACATATTGATAGCAAGGGAGGGCAGTCACTCTGTTGCCTGGGACAGCAGGTGCGTGCAGCCGCCCATGAAAAGAGGCGCAGGAATGCATCAAGCAATGCATGTGTTTTGGATCCCTGCGTTGCTGTTTGTCAACATTGTTATGTATCTCCCAACATTCCTGTCATCAATTATAGTTTTTACCTACTCTTGTACCGTCTTGTTGCTTGCAGGCTACCACTGCAGCAGGCAGCCAACTCAGCAGCAGCAGGCCAGGGCCCAGCCACCTTGCAGGCAGCGTTACAACAGGCTCAAATAATGTTAGTAACAATGCAGCCGCCAGCCCGACCGTGCACGCCTGCGCTAGCACCTGCCAGTGGCCCTGCAGAGCACACGCCTGACGAGGAAGGGTGGCAGGGTTTACTGGAGGATGCTGTCAGGGTTTTGCGGGGCGGCGCGGCCGCTAAAACCCCGGGTGGTGCTGGTGTGGATACTGACCTGGCGCGGCAGGAGTTCATTTCTGGGGGGCAGCAGGTGAGGGTGTTGCAGGAGTGTTTGTATCAACACACAGCTACAGGGTGTTGTGATAACCACAGTGCACTTGTGAAGTGTCAGGTGTAGATGCTCTAGAAGCTACAGAGATGGCTCAGCTGACTACACGAGTGCAGCATGTGTTGTAATGTAATGTGATGTAATGTAATGTAATGTAATGTAATGTAATGTAATGTAATGTAATGTAATGTAATGTAATGTAATGTAATGTAATGTAGTTCAATGTTTGCTGCAGAGCCTGGACGCAAATGTAATGTAGTTCAATGTTTGCTGCAGAGCCTGGACGCACTGCTGTCACCCCCCTCCCTTACACAGGTGCCAGGTGTGAACACCTTACGTGCCCATTCATTCATTCAATCATTCATCACCTGATCATTTTTGCTGCAGAGCCTGGACGCACTGCTGTCAGCGCTCCGTGCTGGCGACCCTGACCCAACACCACTAGCCACAGCGGAAGAGGAAGCAGCAGAAGACGAATCAGCAGAAGATGCTGACAGCAGCAGCAGCAGCGGCAGCTGGAAGTCAGATCACCAGCAGCAGGAAGTGTCGAATACAGATGGTGCAGCAGCAGCAGCAGCCGCCTCAGCAGCTGTGAAGGTGCCAGCAGACGTGCAGCAGCAGCAGCAGCAGCAGCAGCAGAAGTTGGTGAAAGTTGTGCTGGCGCGCAGAACAGCTCTACCTTGGCAACACAGCTCACCTCCTCAACGCAGCAGTGCTGCACCACAGCAGCAGCAGTGGCTTGGTGAAAGTGAACAGGCAGCAGCAGCAGCAGCAGTGGGTGGTGTGCTGCCTGGTTGGCAGCGTATGAGCGGCACAGTGCTGCTGCAAGCGCTGCAGGAGCGTGACCCACGCGCCTACCAGCTGTACCTGTCCACACCACCAGGTAGGACCTGAAGGGAAAATTGCTCTGTCTCCAGCAGTGCCTAGTGCTGCTCCTCGGGAGTTGAGCCTATTGTGAATGCCACTGCTTATTTTCTGCCTGCTTCCTGCCTGTTGCCTCATGTGTCAACTGTGCCTGTCCACACCACCAGGTAGGACCTGACGGGGCAACAGCTCTGCAACCAGCAGTTGTACACCTGTACAGCTCTGCAACCAGCAGTTGTACACCTGTGCAGCTCTGCAACCAGCAGTTGTACACCTGTGCAGCTCTGCAACCAGCAGTTGTACACCTGTACAGCTCTGCAACCAGCAGTTGTACACCTGTGCAGCTCTGCAACCAGCAGTTGTACACCTGTGCAGCTCTGCAACCAGCAGTTGTACACCTGTGCTCTGCAGCTCTGCAACCAGCAACCAGCAGTTGTACACCTGTGCTCTGCACCAGCTGTACACCTGTACAGCTCTGCAACCAGCAGTTGTACACCTGTGCAGCTCTGCAACCAGCAGTTGTACACCTGTACAGCTCTGCAACCAGCAGTTGTACACCTGTGCAGCTCTGCAACCAGCAGTTGTACACCTGTGCAGCTCTGCAACCAGCAGTTGTACACCTGTGCAGCTCTGCAACCAGCAGTTGTACACCTGTGCAGCTCTGCAACCAGCAGTTGTACACCTGTGCAGCTCTGCAACCAGCAGTTGTACACCTGTGCAGCTCTGCAACCAGCAGTTGTACACCTGTGCAGCTCTGCAACCAGCAGTTGTACACCTGTGCAGCTCTGCAACCAGCAGTTGTACACCTGTGCAGCTCTGCAACCAGCAGTTGTACACCTTAGAACCCACCTTATTGTGCTCAAGCGTTGTTGGCCAGGTATGTCACTCGGCAATAGCATCGCACTATGTGTCCAATAAGGTGCTGTGTATGGCTTGGGCTCGCGATGCTCACGTGTGAATTTGGCATCTTCCTTTTTGTGCTGAAATCAATTGGCTTTTATATGGCAACTGCGCATGTGCTTGATTCCTGGCATGCACGCCTGAGCGGCTGTACGTGCGCAGCAAGGTCTAGCTGCATGGGTTGACGCCTGCTGCCTGCCTGCTTTCTGACTGCTGTTGCTTGGTGTGGGTCTCGCGCAGGTGCTTTGTTACTGGTACTGGTCTAGCTGCGTGGGATTTGACGCCTGTTCCCTGCCTGTTGTTGACTTTTGTGTAACCCCGCAGGTGCTTCGTTCCTGGCATGCACACCTGAGCGGTTGTACGTGCGCAGCGGGCGCCAGGTGGCGAGTGAGGCTGTGGCTGGCACGCGGCCCCGCGGGCCGCCCGAAGACTTGGAAGCAGATTTCTACCAGGTGGGTAGGGCTCAAGTCTCGCCTTGTTTGGTGTGATCATGCGTGTTGCGCTGCACATGCTGTTGCTGATGCCTTTCAACGACTTTTGTTGGCATTGTGGCGTTGTGGCGAGGCGTTGTGTCGAGTGAGGCTGTGGCTGGCACACGGCCGCGCGGGCCGCCTGGGGACTTGGAGGCCGACTTCTTCCAGGTGGGTAGGGTGTGGGGACTATAAAAACCACCTTTTGTTATGTGATTATGCGTGTTGAGCTGCACATGGTGTCGCTGATGTGTACTTGTCAAAATTTTGTGTTGGCGTTGTGGCGAGTGAGGCTGTGGCTGGCACACGCCCACGCGGGCCACCCGGGAATTTGGAGGCAGATTTCTACCAGGTGGGTGATGTCATATCGGCTGCATATGCTGTCATGATCGCGTATTGAGTCTTATTGTTGACGTCTTGGACCTGTGGCTGGTACACTGTTGACACATGACCGTGCAGGCTGTCTGGAAACCTAGAGGCCGACTTCTACCAGGTGGCAAGCCTGGCTTTGTGCGATGTACTCGTGTTGGGCTGCACATGCTGCCAATCACAGATAATCAAGCTCACTTGCTGGACATGGCAGGCACCACCAAGGACCTGTTGGTGCCTTTTGGGATGCGCTGGCAGATTTTGCTGCTACCGCTAGAGTACCTAGTCGGTGTAGGAACCAGCTGCTCACACGTCAGCCATTTGTTGCTTGGCACACTGTCTTGCGAGGCAATGGCTTACGGGTGATTCGCAGATGATGCCATGTACAATTGTGTGTTATTGCTTGACCTGCTTTCCACATGTACCCCTGCTTGTGTGCTTGCTTTGCATGCTGTCAGCACGAGGCAGTTACGCTGCCAGGCTGTTGGGTGAGTATTGACATCAGTGCATACTTGCTTCATGCTGATGACATGCAGTGCTCTCAAAAGCCAGCACACTATTCACATTTACACATGTGCTGCCTTTGCGTCTGTATCAGCATTTTGCTGAGTCAGCGAAGCATGTTCAGCCTGCCCTCTACACTGGAAGATGTATAGACTGCTGTCACCAACGCTGATTAGAATACTGCATTCATGCCCGAAGATTCCCAGAGTGCAGCCAAATTGCGTGTCGTAAGGAAGACGGTTATGCTAGCATAACCAATGTCATACATTACGCACAGAGGTTTTTCTGGGGTTAAAACCTCAGAGTGGCAGCCCGAGCTGAGCCGCTTGCAGCTTCCTATTTTACCAGGTGTCTGTGGTGGCGTATGCCGCATGAACACACCGTGTAACCCCTCTATCTATCTATCTATCTATCTATCTATCTATCTATCTATCTATCTATCTATCTATCTATCTATCTATCTATCTATCTATCTATCTATCTATCTATCTATCTATCTATCTATCTATCTTTCTATCTATCTATCTATCATCATCTAGAGAAGAGGGGTTACAGAGATGTTTCCGGCGGCTACGCCGCAACGGACACCAGCTAGAAAAAGGATGCTGCGAACAGCTCAGCTCAGACTGTCACTCAAAAGGAGGCTGAACCCCAGAAAAACAGCCCCTGTGTGTGAGGCATGACATTTGGTGTGCAAGCACAACCGTCTTTCTCATCACACGCAATGTTGGTGTATCAGAGGGTATCTGATCATGAAAGCAGTAGTCTAAGCAGTGTCAGTGACAGCAATCTATACATTTTGCAGTACAGGCGGCGGGCTGAGCTCGGGCGTCTAACACTAGCTCAAGAAAAGCAGGTCGGACTCAAGGCAGCTGATGGAATATGTAAGCAGAGGGCCGACCAGCTGCTGAGGGTGTGACATCTCTGCATTCCAGCAGTTATGCAGTGACCCACAACATCCACCCAAAAAAAGGACTGGCCGCCTCTGGCGGAGATGGTTGTTGAGCATGAATAAAAGCAAGCAAATACATGCATACACAGGCTGTCATCTGCGAACCACACGTAAGCCAAGAAGAAGAAGAAGAGGGGTTACAGGGTGTGTTCAAGCGGCTACGCCGCAACGGACACCAGCTAGAAAGAGGATGCTGCGAACGTAAGCCATCTATCTAGATAGATAGATAGAGGGGTTACACGGTGTGTTCATGCGGCATACGCCACCACAGACACCTGGTAAAATAGGAAGCTGCAAGCAGCTCAGCTCGGGCTGTCACTCTGAGGTTTCAACCCCAGCCATCTATCTATCTATCTATCTATCTATGTAACGTGATGGGGTCTATAGGCCGGAAACGAGGCATGGAGGCATCGCCTTTTGGGGTATCGTTACATTGGTAGCTGAGCGGGTCGGTAGGGAGCCGGACTCGGGTGCGGAAGGTCCTGGGCTCGAACCCCACCGTGCTCGTTTCGCGGATGAGGACATCACGCTACCTCGAGGGGGAGGTATGTAACGTGACGTGATGTAATCTATCTATCTATCTATCTATCTATCTATCTATCTATCTATCTATCTATCTATCTATCTATCTATCTATCTATCTATCTATCTATCTATCTATCTATCTGTCTATCTGTCTATCTATCTATCTAGGACCCACTGGTGCTTTGTATATGCCTGTCATCATTGTGGCGGTTCCTGCAGGGTTTAGACCTGCTGCAAAGCCCCGGGGCCCACTCAGAGTTCACACTTGTACCAACAACGACCTGATGTTACATGCCTGTCAATGTGGCTGCTCCTGCAGGGTTTAGACCTACTACAAAGCCCCAAGGACCACTCAGAGTTCACCCTCGTCCGCGAGTGGATCAAGCAGCAGCTGTCCCCTCTCTGCACTGGCCTGGCCGTAGAGGTCCAAAAATCCGTGCTCAAGCAGGCAACCGTGCAGCACCTTTACGGCCGTCTAGCAGGCCTGCTGAAACGAGGAGTGGGGGATGCAGCGCTGTTAGCGGCGCTGCATCCAACGCCTGCAGTGTGTGGCCGGCCGAGAGAGGCAGCGCTAGAGTATCTGCAGGAGCATGAGCCGTTTGACAGGGGCTTTTACGCGGGGCCGTTTGGGTGGGTGACGGGGCAGGGGGCGGAGTTTGCGGTGGCAATCAGGAGTGCGATGCTGCCGGTGACACCTGCAGCAGCAGCAGCAGCACCAGCAGAAGCTGCTGGCACAGCAACAGCAGCAGCAGCAGCGGCGGCGGCGGTGGCAGCGGCAGCAGAGGCTGCTGGCGCAGCAGCAGTTATCACCAACAAGCAGCAGGTGGGGGATGTGAGGATGAAGTGTTCGCACCTGTTACAATATATATTAATACAATTCATGACAACACGTAAAGTTGATCAACGTATGGAGGTGGAG
Organism: Tetradesmus lagerheimii; assembly: GCA_902809745.2. NCBI lineage: Eukaryota > Viridiplantae > Chlorophyta > Chlorophyceae > Sphaeropleales > Scenedesmaceae > Tetradesmus > Tetradesmus lagerheimii. Next base: position 41,063 of record CADDIJ020002628.1, on the reverse strand, counting down.
GTGCTGACTGTGTTTCAGCTGCAGCAACTGATGACTGGCAGTGCGATCGGCTTGCATGTGCTGATATCCGACGTGTTGCCGCTTGGGCAGAGTTGGCATGTGCTGCTTTGCTGTGTACCTGCCTGTAGCAGCTGCTGATGCATGATGGCGTGATGGTGTGCTGTTGCTGCTGCTGCTTGTGCCTGCGCGTTCGATCTCTGTACTGTGTTACGTGTATCCGCCTGCAAGGCCAGCTCCCTGCAATAAGCATGACGTAAACCATGATGTTGTGCATTGCACGCCTTTGTCTGTATTCTTGTTGCATGTGTGCAGGGCCATCATTCCGTGTATCTGCCTGCAGAGCCAGCTCGCGGCGCCAAACCCAACCTGATGTTGTGCATTGAACCTGAATTTGTGTGTTTGCCTGCGTGCAGGGCGAGCTGCTGGCTCGTTGTGCCTGCATGTTCAAGTTCTGTGTACTGTGTTACGTGTATCTGCCTGCAAGGCCAGCTCCCTGCAATAAGCATGACGTAAACCATGATGTTGTGCATTGCACGCCTTTGTCTGTATTCTTGTTGCATGTGTGCAGGGCCATCATTCCGTGTATCTGCCTGCAGAGCCAGCTCGCGGCGCCAAACCCAACCTGATGTTGTGCATTGAACCTGAATTTGTGTGTTTGCCTGCGTGCAGGGCGAGCTGCTGGCTCGTTGTGCCTGCATGTTCAAGTTCTGTGTACTGTGTTACGTGTATCTGCCTGCAGGGCCAGCTCCCTGCAATAAGCATGACGTAAACCATGATGTTGTGCATTGCACGCCTTTGTCTGTATTCTTGTTGCATGTGTGCAGGGCCATCATTCCCTGTATCTACCTGCAAGGCCAGCTTGCAGCACCAAACTCAACCTGCTGCTGTGCATTCTGAACCTGCGTTTGTGTGTTTGCCTGCGTGCAGGGCCAGCTGCTGGCGTATGCTGGTGTGGGCGTGGTGCAGGGTTCAGAGGTAGCAGCAGAGTGGCAGGAGCTCAACCTCAAGGTAGGGTTCAAAATAGGGTTCAGTTTAAACCTCAGGGTAGGGTTTAGAGGCTCCAAAGTAGGGTTCACAGGGTTCAGTTTCAACCTCAAGGTAGGGTGCGGAGGTGGCAGCAGAGTGGCAGGAGCTCAACCCTAAGGTAGGGTTCAGAGGGTTCAAGGATGCAGGTTCAACCCTCAGGAAGGGTTTGGAGGGTTCATTGTAAACCTCCTGGTGGGGTTCACAGGGTTCAGTTTCAACCTCAAGGTAGGATGCGGAGGTGGCAGCAGAGTGGCAGGGGCTCAACCTCAAGGTAGGCTTCAGAGCAGGGTTCTTAGGGTTCAGGTAACGTCAAGGTTCTGAGGGTTCAGAGTAGAGTTCAGAGGGTGCAGCTTAAACCTCAAGGTAGGGTTCAGAGGGTTCAGGTTCAGCTTCAACGTAGGGCTCAGAGGTGGCAGACGAGTGGCAGGAGCTCAACCGCAAAGTAGGGCCTGCCTGCTGCTGGATTGTATTGTCGCAGCTTCATCCGCTGCTCTTGTATCTGCTGGTCGACAGCTTGCTAACAATGCTCGTAACAGCTGTCCCTGCCTGTGCTACAGTGCCTGTCTGCTTTTCACGTTGTTATAGCTGCTAAGCAGCTGGTGTTTATGTTAGAGCTGCATGGTGATATAGGGCATGCTGGTGCAGCACTGCTGGTGCACGTGCCTGCTTTCCTCACGCGCTAAATTGCTCAGTGTCAGTTTCACCCGCTGACCAAGCTCCGTCACTTGTTGATTTTTTGCTGTACATTGTCACCCTTTTTGTTGTGCAGGTGCGTCAGTATGAAGGGCTGCTGTCACTGCTGCTGGCGCATGGTCCAGGTTTCCTCATTTGCTGAGGAAACCTAGACGATGTGCCAGCAGCTGCGACAGCAGCCTCTCAAACTGACGCACCTGCACAAGGGTTGCAATGCACAAGTGACATAATAAAGCAAGTAATGGAGCCTGCCCACACCTGCTGAGTTTGGTCAGTGCCATCAGCGGCCGTTGACCATTCTCCGTCACTTTTCATGTCTGCGCTTTGGATCACAACCCTTGTTGTGCAGGTGCGTCAGTTTGAGGGGCTGCTGTCACCGCTGTTGGCACCCGTTGACCAAGCTTCTCACTTTTGTTTGTTTGTCACTTGTGCATTGCAACCCATGTGCAGGTGCGTCAGTTTGAGGGGCTGCTGTCACCACTGCTGGCGCCCGTTGACCTAGCTCTATCACTTTTTTTAGAATGTCACATGTGCATTGCAACCCTTGTGCAGGTGCGTCAGTTTGATGGGCTGCTGTCTTAGTACGAAGCAGGGGAACCCCCACTCTGGCCGTAGCAGAATTTGAATTCTCGCCAGAGGGTTGCAGGCTGGTGCCCAAGAACCACTGCGCTACTTAGGTTCACACGCTGTGCGTTGTCACCCCTTTGTTGTGCAGGTGCGTCAGTTTGAGGGGCTGCTGTCACCGCTGCTGGCGCCCGTTGACCAAGCTCCGTCACCCTTTTTATGATGTCACTTGTGCATTGCAACCCTTGTGCAGGTGCGTCAGTTTGAGGGGCTGCTCTCACCCGCTGACCAAGCTCCGTCACTTTGTTATTTTTGTGCTGCGCATTTCTCAACCGTGAACCTTTTTGTTGTGCAGGTGCGTCAGTTTGAGGGGCTGCTGTCGCCGCTGCTGGCGCCGCCGCTGCAGTCGCTGCCCAATGCAGTCATGGCGTGGGCTGCACTGGCAATTGAAGAGCTTGCAAGGCTGGGCATCAACACCTTTGCAGTCGCGCCAGGTAGGCCTCTTTCTTTGCCTGTTGTTTTGCCTTGACTTTGTCTCGCCAGTTTTGCAAGCAGCGCTGCAAGGTTGCCGCCAGCATTGCGCAATGTAAAGCATGTGCATTGTTCCGTTGTCGTTGATCTGTTTGCCTGTTGTCTTCCTTTTCCCCACTTTTTCCTGTTTTGTGTCTATTTTTGTCTGTTTTTTGTCTTGACTTTGTCTGGCCAGTTTTGGCAAGCAGCTGTGTAGCTTCTGAGCGCTGCAAGGTTGCCGCCAGCATTGCGTGATGTACAGCATGTGCCTAGTTTCCTTGTCGTTGATCTGTTTTGCCTGTTGTCTGCCTTTTCCCCACTTTTGCGTGTCTTTTGCCTGATTTTTGTTTGTTTTCTGTCTGATTTTTGTATGTTCTTTGTCTTGACTTTTTCTGGCGGGTTTTGCAAGCAGCTGCGTAGTTATTGAGCAACAATGTACAGCATGTGCCTTGTTTCGTTGTCGTTGATCTGTTTGTCTGTTATCTGCCTTTTCCCCACTTTTCCTGTTTTGTGTCTGATTTTGTCGGTTTTTTGTCTTGACTTTGTCTGGCCAGTTTGTAAGCAGCTGCGGAGCTTCTGAGCGCTGCAAGGTTGCCGCCAGCATTGCGCAATGTAAAGCATGTGCCTTGTTTCCTGTGGGAAGGCAGATGCCCAGCCGCATAAGCCAGATGATAGCATCACCAGCTTCTGTTCTCGCAGCAGCATGCATGTCTCCTTCCTGTGGCTGTCGCTGCTGCCCACATCACATGTTGTATCAACCTCTGCCTGTCTGTCATGCGGTGCAAGTTCGTGTTCTCGATCTGCATGCATCAGCCCTGCTGAATTGTCCGGATCACCTCTCTGCTCTACTTTTCCTGTGCACTCGTCTGCCTCTATGCTGTGCAGGTTCCCGCTCTTCGCCGCTGGCGCTAGCAGCAGCTGTGTGGCTCCAGGAGCCAGATGTTGGCTTCACCTGCATCAGTACTTGAAGCAGAATGCCTGTCTGCTTTCCGCGGGTCTGGCTGCTGCTTTTTGAACATGTTGCCTTACCTTTCTTCTATTGTTTTGTCAACTATCTGCTGTGCAGGCTCCCGATCATCGCCGCTGTGCAGGTGTCCGCTCTCGATGTGTATGCATCAGCCCGATTGGTGCGACCGGTCCAATTCACACCATGTTTTCTCTATGCTGTGCAGGCTCCCGATCTTCACCGCTAGCCCTAGCAGCAGCCAGCCACCCCCGATCGCAGCTCACCATCGCCATTGACGAGCGCAGCCTAGGGTTTTGGGCCCTGGGCTTCAGCAGGGCAAACCCTAGCGGCCTGCCGGCGGCTGTGATCTGCAGCAGCGGCACGGCAGTTGCCAACCTGCTGCCATCTGTGGTCGAAGCGAGCCAGAGTAATGTGCCGCTGCTGCTGCTCACGGCTGATAGGTGGGTGCTGCAACAGTGCAAGCTGCCCCTTGCTGTTGACCTCAGAGCATTATCTTCGCGTGCCTTCCTTGTCTTTTCTGAGGTGGATGGGTGCCAGCGTGACTAGCTTTTGAAACACAGCTGAGTTATGTAACGAGGCAATTGTGTTCTTTTGCACACAGCAGCTGCGTATGGTTGATTGACGCCAACCGCAGGGCTGGACTGGATCCATTGTAGACAATGAATTAACTGCCTGGTTCAGTTCTGCTGTGCAGGCCGTACGAGCCTTGTTGCGTCCTTTTGCTGAACAGCAGTTTTCATGAGTTGCCATTGACAGCTGCTTTTTGCTTGTGTTTGTGCTTTGCTCTGCAGGCCGTATGAGCTGCGCGACATAGGCGCCAACCAGACCATCGACCAGGTCAAGATATTTTTTTGCAACACAGCAGCTCTGATGGGTCGATCATTGACAGCTGCTTGTTTTCTGTGCTTTCTGGTGTGCAGGCCGTACGAGCTGCGTGACACAGGCGCCAACCAGACCATAGACCAGGTCAAGATCTTTGGCGGTTACACCCTGGGTCATTTCTGCTGTGCAGGCCGTATGAGCTGCGTGGCTAGTGTTTTTGAACGCAGCTGGGCCAGGGCAATTGCTTCATTTTGCTACACAGCAATTGTCGTATGACAATCATTGACAGCTACATTTGTGCTGTGCTGTGCAGGCCGTACGAGCTGCGTGACACAGGCGCCAACCAGACCATCGACCAAGTGAAGATCTTTGGCGGTTACACCCGCTGGGCCTCAGACGTCACCCCACCCAGTGACCCCCAGCAACTGCCAGGCAGAGTAATCCTCAGCACGGTTGACACCGCATTACGTCATGCCGTCAACAGCCCTAGACCAGGCCCAGTACACTTGAACTTCCAGTTTCGGGAGCCGCTAGCTCCCAGTGCGGCCACCTGGGATGCTGCCAGGTTTTTGTGGGGTTTGAAGAGTTGGCAGGGCTCTGCTGAACCCTACACGACACAAATCTCAAACCCTGGTGTGGCGGCGGCTGGCAGCAGTGGGTCAACTGCTGTGCTGCTGCCACAGCAGCTCTCAGGGACAGCAGCTGCTGCTGCTGCTGCTGCTAGCCCAGAACTGGGACGTGTGCTGCAGCTGCTGCTTACAGCCAAACGTGGCCTTATTGTAGTGGGGGAGCAGGCGCACCCAGGAGCAGCAGCAGCAGCAGTGAAGCTGGCAGCAGCTCTGGGTTGGCCAGTAGCAGCAGATGTCCTGTCAGGGCTACGAGTAGGCAGCAGCAGCAGCAGCAGTGTGCTGCAGCACTTTGATCATGTGCTGCTGGGGCCTGGTGCTGGTGCTGCTGCTGCTGCTGCTGATTGGTGGGGCAAGCTGCAGCCGGATGTGGTGGTGCAGATGGGACCACGGGTGACGTCCAAGCGCGTCAACCAGTTCATGGTGAGAACTTGGGTATGAAGCTGGACGTGAAATTGGCTGTGGACTTGGGTGTGAAATCTGTTGTGCAGTGTTCTGGATGTATGCATGCACTTTGAAGGAGCAGGTTGCAATTGGAGTGCAGTGCAGCAAATGGCAGCCTCCGGGGGGGGGGGGGCAGGCAGTGACGGTACCCTGCCAGCAGCTCCCTGCTGTTCATGCCAAGGGTCATATCTCAGAAGCACTGTGTCATCCCATGTTACCCTTGCTGCTGTACAGCACATGTGCAGCCTTGGTGTCTGCAGTTCTGAATGTGCAAGGTGGAGTGCAGAAGGTGGCAGTGACGGCACCCCGCCAGCCGCCACCTGGTTTCTATGCTAAGCTTTCTACACCGGCACTACCTCTATGGTGACTGCACCCACATGTGACTAACCTGTCAACATATTAGTTACACGTCACCCTGCTGCTGTGCTGCCCTTGATGTGTTGCAGGAGTGGTGTGCAGCAGGTGGCAGCGATGGCAGCAGGCCAGCAACGCCCTGCCTTCTATGCTAAGCGCTGATCACCCGTACTAAACTGATCACATGCCACCCTGCTGCTGTGCTTCCCTTGGTGTTGTTTGTGCAGGAGAGGTGTGCAGCAGGTGTCAGTGACAACACCCCGCCAGCCACCACCTGCCTTCTACCACAAGCATGCATCACCCGTACTAAACTCATCACGTGTCTTCCTGCTGCTGCTGTCTTGCCCTTGGTGTTTTATTGGAGTGGTGTACAGCAGGTGGCATTGACAACAGCAGGCCAGCAACGTCCTGGTTTCTATGCTAAGCGCTGATCACCCGTCTTATAACTCATGTCATGTTCCCCTGCTGAGCGGGATCACGCGCACTACCTCATGTCATGCCAACCTGCTGCTGCTGCTGCCCTTGGTGTTGGTGCAGAATAGGTGTGCAGCGGGTGGCAGCGATGGCAGCAGGCCAGCAGCACCCTGGCTTCTTTGCTAAATGCTTTTGTAGCCTACACTACCTGTGTCTCATGCTACCCTGCTGCTGTGCTGCCCTTGTTGTGTTGTAGGAGTGGTGTGTAGCAGGTGGCAGCGATGGCAGCAGGCCAGCAACACCCTGCCTTCTGTTACCAGCATGCATCCCCTGTACCATCTCATCTCACGCTTCCTGCTGCTGCTGTGCTGCAATCTGTGCTCTTTGTTCAGGAGTGGTGTGCAGCAGGTGGCAGTGACGGCAGCAGGCCAGCCACCAACAGCCTTTTGTTACCATCATTCAACACGCGTACTAAACGCATGTCATGCTACCCCGCTGCTGTGCTGCCCTTGGTGGTTGTGCAGGAGTGTTATGCTGCAGGTGGCAATGACGACACCCTGCCAGCCGCCACCGTACTTTGGCGCTAGGCTATCAACACCCGCACTAAACTCATCTCATGCCACCCTGCTGCTGTGCCGTGCTTGTTGTTTGTGCAGGAGTGGTGTACAGCAGGTGGCATTGACAACAGCAGGCCAGCAACGTCCTGGTTTCTATGCTAAGCGCTGATCACCCGTCTTATATCTCATGTCATGTTCCCCTGCTGAGCGGGATCACGCGCACTACCTCATGTCATGCCAACCTGCTGCTGCTGCTGCCCTTGGTGTTGGTGCAGAATAGGTGTGCAGCGGGTGGCAGCGATGGCAGCAGGCCAGCAGCACCCTGGCTTCTTTGCTAAATGCTTTTGTAGCCTACACTACCTGTGTCTCATGCTACCCTGCTGCTGTGCTGCCCTTGTTGTGTTGTAGGAGTGGTGTGTAGCAGGTGGCAGCGATGGCAGCAGGCCAGCAACACCCTGCCTTCTGTTACCAGCATGCATCCCCTGTACCATCTCATCTCACGCTTCCTGCTGCTGCTGTGCTGCAATCTGTGCTCTTTGTTCAGGAGTGGTGTGCAGCAGGTGGCAGTGACGGCAGCAGGCCAGCCACCAACAGCCTTTTGTTACCATCATTCAACACTCGTACTAAACGCATGTCATGCTACCCCGCTGCTGTGCTGCCCTTGGTGGTTGTGCAGGAGTGTTATGCTGCAGGTGGCAATGACGACACCCTGCCAGCCGCCACCGTACTTTGGCGCTAGGCTATCAACACCCTCACTAAACTCATCTCATGCCACCCTGCTGCTGTGCCGTGCTTGTTGTTTGTGCAGGAGTGGTGTACAGCAGGTGGCATTGACAACAGCAGGCCAGCAACGTCCTGGTTTCTATGCTAAGCGCTGATCACCCGTCTTATAACTCATGTCATGTTCCCCTGCTGAGCGGGATCACGCGCACTACCTCATGTCATGCCAACCTGCTGCTGCTGCTGCCCTTGGTGTTGGTGCAGAATAGGTGTGCAGCGGGTGGCAGCGATGGCAGCAGGCCAGCAGCACCCTGGCTTCTTTGCTAAATGCTTTTGTAGCCTATACTACCTGTGTCTCATGCTACCCTGCTGCTGTGCTGCCCTTGTTGTGTTGTAGGAGTGGTGTGTAGCAGGTGGCAGCGATGGCAGCAGGCCAGCAACACCCTGCCTTCTGTTACCAGCATGCATCCCCTGTACCATCTCATCTCACGCTTCCTGCTGCTGCTGTGCTGCAATCTGTGCTCTTTGTTCAGGAGTGGTGTGCAGCAGGTGGCAGTGACGGCAGCAGGCCAGCCACCAACAGCCTTTTGTTACCATCATTCAACACGCGTACTAAACGCATGTCATGCTACCCCGCTGCTGTGCTGCCCTTGGTGGTTGTGCAGGAGTGTTATGCTGCAGGTGGCAATGACGACACCCTGCCAGCCGCCACCGTACTTTGGCGCTAGGCTATCAACACCCGCACTAAACTCATCTCATGCCACCCTGCTGCTGTGCCGTGCTTGTTGTTTGTGCAGGAGTGGTGTACAGCAGGTGGCATTGACAACAGCAGGCCAGCAACGTCCTGGTTTCTATGCTAAGCGCTGATCACCCGTCTTATAACTCATGTCATGTTACCCTGCTGAGCGGGATCACCCGTACTATTTCATGTCATGCCACCCTTCTGCTGTTCTGCCCTTGGTGTTGGTGCAGGAGTGGTGTGCAGCAGGTGGCAGCGATGGCAGCAGGCCAGCAACGCCCTGGCTGTTTGTCTGCCCAGGCCCCGAGCGTCATGATGCATCACACCTCGTCAGTTGCCACCTGGAAATGCAGCCGCAGCAGCTACTGCAGCTTATGGCCAGCCGATTGCAGCAGCAGCAGCAGCTGTTGTGGCAGAGTCAGCAAGACCAGCAGCAGCAGTGGAGCAGCACATTCAGCAGCAATGGCAGCTACAGCAGCAGCGCCAATGGGGATGTGCGGCCAGCTCTCCAGCAATCTCAGCAGCAGCAGCAGCAGCGGCCAGCATCAGTGTATGCTCAGCTGCTGAGTCAGCTCGATGCTGTAGCAGCAGCTCAGATAGAGGCAAGCCTCACAGAGATGAGTCAGCTCAGTGAGATGGCAGTAGCACGCGTGCTGTCTGCGCAGCTGCCAGCTGGCAGTGGCCTGTTTCTGGGTAACAGCATGCCCATAAGAGATATGGATATGTATGCGGGGCCCAGGGCTACTCAGGTGCCGCTAGCAGCAGCTGAAGTAACAGCCGCAACAATCAGCAGTAGTGGTGTTGCTGGGGATGGGGCATTAGACTCCAGCGGCAGCAGCAGCAGCAGTACCTCAGGGTTTTCAGCTGCAGGGTTCAACAGTGCCGGCTCAGCAGCTGGATCTTCGCTGCTGGGCGCCCCTGAGATCTCATCTGAGATGGATGACGAAGATCTGCTGGTATCTGGAAATAACGTCATTCCGATTGGCTCCATGCCTCTTGGCGGCTTGATAAGCGGCGGCTTTGGCGCAGCAGGGTATAGCAGTGGATCTGGCCAGCAGGGTTCAGCAGCAGGGTCTGGCGCAGGGTTTAGCGCCGGGGTTTGGGGTGGGGTTGTGGCTGAGGCGCTTGTGGGAGTGCCGGTTGCTGCCAACAGAGGTGCCAGCGGCATCGACGGCGTGCTCAGCACTGCTGCAGGTGAGGCGGCTGTGCATATTTTGTGCATATATTGTCCTCGTGTTTGCCTGTTACTTCACAAGCTTTTGTTCATATATAAAGTGACGTCTTACCACTGGCGTGCTCAGCACGGCCCCAGGTGAGACTGCTACGATGGTGAATGCGGTTGAGGGCAGGGCATAGGAATTGCTCACCACTTTCTTGACGGCTGTTGTTGAGCAGGTGCATGTGTTACACAAGGTAGCACAGCAGTCAGGAAACATATGGCTGGTTGACCGGTTGTTTGACCAGCACATATCACAACCACCTGATACTTTCACAATGCAACATATGGCCTTGATCGTTGTTTGCGCTTTGAAGTGAGGCGGCTGTGCACATGCTGTACTTCACCAAGTGTTGCAGATGCTGTCCCAATGTTCGCATCCACCCTAAGTTCACAAGCTATCGTTCATTTGGTCAAGCAAGCTTTTACTCTTATAAAGTGACGTCTTGCCACTGCTGTGTCACAGGCTCAAGCCCTGATGCTTGCCGCTGCCGCCTTGCATTGATGTTGCTTTGCAAGCTATGCTGCAGATCTGCACCGGCCTGTTGCTCTGGTCTGAGCCGTAGCCGCAAACTCCTTGGCCTTATGTAGTCCACTGCTGTGCTATGCTTGCCGCCGTGTAGGCTACATCGCAGGGCTGCACAGGCCTGTCACCCTAGCGGTGCTCAACCTGTCACTCCTGCACGATGTCAACGGCCTGTCTCTGCTGCTGCCATGCATCACTTGTCGCTATGTAGGCTATGCTGCAGATCTGTACCGGCCCGTCACTCTTGTTCGAGTCATCGCGGTTTCAGTCCTTGGCTTTTTGCATACTGTTGCTTCTGCTGTGCCATGTTGGCTGCTGTGTAGGCTATGCTGCGGGGCTGCACAGGCCTGTCACCTTAGTGGTTGGTGACCTGTCGTTCCTACACGATGTCAACGGCCTGTCACTGCTGCGCGGAGGGGAGATGGCGCCGCCACTGACTGTGGTGCTTGTTAATAACAAGGGAGGCGGCATCTTCAGCTTCCTGCCTGTGGCTGGCGCTGTTGGGCAGGAGGCGTTTGAGCGGCTGTGGGGCACGCCTCAAAACGTGGACCTGGAAGGTGGGATGCTGGTGTCGGTTGGTCTTCTGCGCGGTCTTACCCAGTTTTACCCAGTCATGGTAATCACTCATTTGTTGGTTACCAGTAGCGGTCGCACGGCACATCGCTTCAGTCAAATACCTTGTAACTTGTCACCTCTGCTAAAGTGTGCCCTGCACGATTCGCGCTGCACGATTTGGTGCTGTATTGCCTGCAGGCATATGCCGCGCCCACGGCATTCCACACCAACGCGTGACCTCATGCAGTGACCTAGCCCCCGCGCTCGCCACAGCATGGGGCATCAACAGGCACAGCATTATTGAGGTCAACACAGACCGACACGCCAACTTGGCAATGCACAAGCAGCTGCAGGCGGCAGTAGCAGCAGCAGTACATAAGGCGTATGGCCTGCTTACAACGCCACTACCACCACCAGCAGCAGCAGCAGCAGGAGAAGCTAGCTTGCAAAAGCAGCAGCAGCAGCAGCAGCAGCAGCAGCAGCAAGTGCGGTTAGCGCCTCAGCTGATGATTGCTGCAGCTACTGCCTCCAGCTACAGTTTGAAGCTGGCGAAGCCGCTCACCAGCACTGATAGCAAAAGCGGAGCAGCAGCAGTGGATGTGCCACAACACAGACAGGGTTTGCTGCTGAAGCTCACCCTTGCACAAGCATCGTCCCCTGCTGCTGCAGCAGATGGTGATGGTAACGCTGCTGCTGCAGCAGCAGCAGCAGGTGCTAGCTTTGTAGGCTTAGGTGAAGCAGCACCCCTGCCAGGCCTCCACACAGAGAGCTTCGAACAAGCCTCTGAGCAGCTGCAGATGCTGACTCAGCTGCTGCAGGGTTTAGATGTACCCCAAACCCTGCCGCTGCTGCGCTCCGGCAGTATGACGCGGTGGTTTAGGTCTGTTCTGGGATTAGACCCTGCGGTGTTGTACCCTAGTGTGAGGTGTGCAGTGGAGGCTGCCTTGCTGCAGGCGCTAGCTGCAGCAAAGGGCTGCAGCTTGCAGGAAATAGTTCAGCAGCAGCAGCAGGTCTCTGGCAGCAGCAGCAGCAGCGTGCATGTGAATGGCTTGCTGCCAGGGTCTGGCAGTGTTGGTGAGCTAGTGGCTGCTGGGCAGGTGCTTGCAGCACAGGGCTACAGAGCTATCAAAGTTAAAGTTGGCCGCAGGTGAGCTCTCAACCAAATAGCAGCAACTAATCAAGTAATCAACCAATCAACTGATCAGCATCAACCAAAGCCAATCAGCATCAGATCAACTAATGCAACAGCTGGTTTGCCAGGTTGGGTTCGCAAGATGGACAGCACCTGATAGTGGCTGTGTAGGCGTTTCAGGAGCCACCAACAGTACACATGCGATTTTTGCAGGGATATAAGCGTTTGCAGCTGCAGCAATGGCAGCAGCAGTCACCTTGCTCATTGTGCATGTATGCGCTCAATGCTGTGTGCAGGGCTGACCCTGCTGATGATGCAGCAGTGATCCTGGCACTGCACAAAGCACTCGCACCGCAAGGTGTCACACTCACAGCAGACGCAAACAGGGCTTGGAGCCTAGATCAAGCACTGCAGTTTGGCAGGGCACTAACAGCAGCAGGATCTGACGGCAGCAGCAGCAGCGGCAGCAGCAGCAGCAGTGACAGTGACGTAATGGACTGCATTGACAGTATGATTGACTTTAACAGCAGGATGGACGGCAGCAATAGCAGCATCAGGATGCTTGACCATTACAGCAGCGGCAGCGGCAGCAGCAACATTGCTGATGCCTGCATCAGCAGCAGCAGCAGTGTGTTGGCTTACATCGAGGAGCCAACAGCAGACCCGTGTGACATGGCTGCCTTCTATGCTGAAACAGGTGAGCTGAGTACTGCTGCAGAACATCCGGGTAGCCGATAATGTTTGGCTCTATCAGGCGCAGCCAACAATGAGGGATGGTGCTATCTACCCTGTATGCAGTGTATGGTAGTGTTTTCAACTCCCCCAAGGCTCTCCCCGGTGCTATCCTGCATGCTTTTGCAAGCACATCACTATCCTGCAAGCAACACAGTCACGACAGAGGGCGATAGTGATGCATGCCTATTACTGACAGCTGCGTTCAGTTACACCTTTTTGGGGGCATGCCAGCTGCTTTTTGTGCGATGGCAGTCACAACCTAACAGTCACGATATGGCCTGCAGGATACAGCCGGCTGCTGCTTGGGTTACGTTTGGGTCAAACGTGTTCCTGCAAGGGAAAAGATTGCTCCTGCCATGAAATTGTATCAGTGCATAAGCATCATGAACGCCTTCAATGCTTACAGTACCTCTGATTGTGCTGCTGTGGCTGCAGGCATACCAGTGGCAGTTGATGAGAGCTTGGACGAGGGCATCATTGGACCCCAAACCCTAACACTGAACCACCGGCCGTCCCAACGGGCAGCCCAAACCCTAAACCCTCATGAGCCTCAAACCCTAGACCTAAGCCCTGATGCAGGTTTAGCGGCAGTTGTTATAAAGCCGTCTGTTGTGGGAGGGTTTGAGGCGGCTTGGGGGATCTGCCAGTGGGCAAAGCAGCAGGGTTTGAGGGCTGTTATCAGCAGCAGCTTTGAGAGCAGCGTTGGAATGGCAGCACTGGTGCAGCTGGCTGCAACAGTAGATGCTGACGTGGCTGCCAGCAGCAGCAGCAGCAGCAGCGGCAGCAGGGATGCAGGATCTCAGCAGCAGCAAACTGCATCAGGTGGTACAGCTGCTGCCGGGTGTGTGGCCAGTAACAGCAGCAACAGCAGAAGCAGAGGCGGTGGTGTCAACACGCTGCCAAATGGTTTGTGGTCGGGGCTTGGCGGATCCGTGCTGCCTAATTCAAACAGGCCTTGGCCGTCGCAAACTGCAGCTGCTGCTGCTGCAACGCATGCTCAGCAGCAGCAGCAGCAGCAGCGATGGCATGGGCTAGGGACCCTGTCTTGGTTTGCTGAGGATGTGCTAGTTTCAGCAGAACCACAGCAGCAGCAGCAGCAGCAGGGGGTGGGTGGTTCTAGCGCGTTAGCGGCAGCTGCAGTGCCATCTGGTGCAGCTTGGGAGCTCATGCAGGGTGCCACAGCAGCAGCTGATACAAGCAGTGTATCTGGTTCAAACCAGCAGCAGCAGCAGCAGGCACCATGCAGCAGCAACAGCACTTCCATGCAAGTGAATGTCCAGCAGCAGCAGGTTCGCATGGAACAGGTGCAGTATGAACTTCCCAGCCTTGTTCCTGGTGTGAATATGCTGGTCACAGGCCTTTATGCACACCCTCTTCCTGCAGCAGTAGCTAGCAACAGCAGCAGCAGCATGGCTGTCAACAGTAGTGCTGTTGAGGGCAGTACAGCAGCAGCTGCTTGTACTGCCGGCATGCCAGTTGTACTGCTTCATGGTTTCATGGGCAGTACAGCTGACTGGCAGCCGATGATGTCAGCCCTTGCTGCTGCTGGCCACCCCTGTTTGGCCGTCAACCTGCCAGGCCATGGCGGTACAATGCCGGTACCAGGCAGTACAACAGGCAGTACAACTGGCAGTACAGCTGGCAGTACACTCGGCAGCAGTACAGCAGATGATGACATCGGGCCTGGCTGCTACAGTATTGCTGCAGCAGCTGCAGCAGTAGAGGGCGCAGCAGCTTCGGCTTTTGGGTCTGGCACACCTTGCCTGCTTGTAGGCTACAGTATGGGAGCGCGAGTGGTGCTACAACTTGGCCTGCAGGGGCAGCAGCACCAGCATGCATGTGGCCAGCCAGGTTCTGGTGTTCACTGGGCCGGCGCAGTTGTTATTTCTGGTACGCCTGGCATCCCAGATGCAGATCTGCGGGCAGCTAGGGTTCAGAAAGATGCTGAGCTGGCAGCAATGCTGACTCAGCAGGGTTCAGCTAGGTTTTTGGAGTGGTGGTACCAGCAGCCGCTGTGGGCGTCTTTGCGGCAGCACCCTGGGTTCAGCAGGGTGCTGCAGCAGCGGCAGCGGGAGCAGCAGGGGCAGGAGCAGCAGCTGGCAGCTGCGCTGAAGTATGGCAGCACGGGCAGTATGGTGAGTGCTGAGGTTTGGTGCAAAGGTGATGTGTGTAAGTATGCACACATGTGCATCCCACGTCTGGTGGTTGTAAGCTGTACTTTGCAAAGTGTTGTGCTTTGGGTGCTTTGGGTGTACAGGCATCCTGTAGCAGTTGCTTTGGGTGTGCAGGCATCCTGTAGCAGTTGCTTTGGGTGTGCAGGCATCCTGTAGCAGTTGCTTTGGGTGTGCAGGCATCCTGTAGGCAGTTGCTTTGGGTGCAGGCATCCTGTGCGCAGTTGCTTCTGCGTATGGCATCCTTGCAGCAGTTGCTTTGGGTGCGGCGGGCATCATCCTGTAAGCAGCCGCTTCGGTGTACAGCAACCCTGTAGCAGTGCTGCTTTGGGTGCAGGCATCCTGTAGCAGCTGCTTTCAGGCGGCATCCCAGCAGCTGTTTTGGGTGTGCAGGCATCCTGTAGCAGTTGCTTTGGGTGTGCAGGCATCCTGTAGCAGTTGCTTTGGGTGTGCAGGCATCCTGTAGCAGTTGCTTTGGGTGTGCAGGCATCCTGTAGCAGTTGCGTTGCATCCCTCTTTAGCATGCTAATGCTCAACCCTCATACATCGCCCACCCTGCATCGTACGTCTTGCAACTCCTGCCTTTGGTTGCTGCTGCTGCTGCTGTGTGTGTGTTTGCTTGCAGGAGCCTATGTGGGGCGAGCTTCGTGGCTGCAGGCTGCCTATGCTGCTGGTGGCTGGGCAGCTCGATGCAAAGTTTGCAGGAATCAAGCGGCGCATGTTTGCGCGGCTCAGGCAGGGCCTCACCGCCGTACCAGCAGCAGCAGCAGAGGCTGGATCAGCAGCAGGGGCAGCAGCAGCAGCAGCTGGTGGGGAGGATGAGCAAGGTGTTGGGATGAGTGCTGCTGAGCTAGGGGCCGAGATCCAGCAGCAGCAGCAGCAGCAGCAGCAGCAGGCGGGCACTGGTGCTGCAATCATGCACCAGTGGGCAGAGGTTCCTGGGGTTGGGCATGCTGTGCATGTTGAGGCGCCTCTGCAGTTGCTGCAGCTGGTGCGGGGCTTCATGCGGCAGCTTCAGGAACCTTAGGGGCATGCGGCAGCTGTAGCAGCGCTGCTGCGAAAACTTGGGTATATGCAACAGCAGCAGGAACAGTGTGCGGCAGCTTCAAGCATGGCGCAGCAGCTGTGAAAAACTGTTCGTGTGCATGGCACTGTTCTGCAGCTTGCAAGGGCACATCGTTGGTGATCGTCCGCCTACTTCTCCATGTATGCATGCAGCAGCCTGGGTGCACTTTTATCAAGCAACATCTGCATGCTGCCTGGTGTGGCAGGCTTGCAACCATTTGCTGAATCTGGGGTCTGCACATACCAGCCTGGTGGTAGGAAGACACTTGTGCTGGGCTTGTGCTCGCAGCAAGTTCAGTTCAGTGCAGTTCTTGTGCCTGGGGAAGTGCTTTGCTGCGGCAACAGCATGATGCAGCTGTTCACTGCAGCCTGACGCGACCTGCGAGTGTTTGTCGAGCGTGGGCAGAGCGTCCCCTCATCGAGCATAAGGTTTGTCTTTGTTTTGCATTCATGCTGGGTTGTCATTGTCTGCGACGCAGTGCGTGTTGAGGTGGCAATGGCAAACCGTCTAGGTGAACCCTCTCTCTTGAGATGCTACGCGCAGCTACCAGTACTTAAGAAATGGTGTCTGACGCGTGTTGTCCTACTGCAAGAGCTTCCCGTGCCCTCTAGCACCTCACATTGCACACGAACAACCCTCCCGCGTATATCTTTAACCCGCCAAACAGCAGCCTTGCACTCGTCAAGCAGGCTTGCGATGAACTTAAAGCTACTTTTGCTGCTGTTTAGCTGCATTGCAGCCGCTAGTGCTGCCACCATCAGGCAGTTGGCGCAAGATGACAGTACTACTGCTGTCGCGAGTCAGCTCGGCAGTGGAGCGATGATATGCTACACGGACACAGCCGAATTTTTCACCCAAGCTATTGCAGTACCCAACACTGATTCCTACGGGGAGAGCCTGACCTGCTTCAGCTACAGCTGCACAGCAGAAGGCACCAGCAGCGGCAAGTGCAACACACCTCTCAGCCATGGCTGGGAGCCTACCAGTGCCTGCAAAGCTAGAAGCGACAACCCAGCATTTGCTGATGTCAATTGCTGTAGTGGAAACGCCTGCAATCCCCCCACAGACAGCAAGCTCTGGAACTACGTTGGCCCAGCAGACAACACCGCACACCTGAGCTGCTACTTCAATGCGATGCCAGGCCATGACCCCAACGAAGCATACTCAGGTGTGCAGACGCCTCAGACCCAGCATACACGTGCATATGCATCTGCTAATATCAGCAGTTCACCAGTGCTGTCTCCTTTTGGGGGTTTCCTGCAAGCTGGAAGTTTGTGCTGCATTGCATGCCTGTTGCACTGGCTGCCTGCACACTAGTGTGCACAGTACTGTGCAGCCATGGTGGCTACCACTCCCCACAACTTCTGCTGCTGCTGCTGTGTTTTCTGTTGCCCTGCAGTTGTGTATGGTCCCTGGAGCGGAGCACTCAACACTCCAAGGCAAGCTGCCTGCCTGCGATACCAGCAGAACCCCAAAACTGGCGCACCCCTTGACACCTGGACCTACACGGCCGTCGACATTGCAGCTTGCAACCTCACCACTGGCAAGCCCCTCGGCAACACCTACAACAGCGTGGCAGTTGCTTCCACAGTCATGTGCTGTGCAGAGCCTGACTGCAATGCTCCTAACCCCCAGCTGGACACCCTCACCAAAACCGGCCCCACCATCACCCAGGCGCTACTGCAGCAGGACCCTTCATTCGACGTTGCCACTAAGTGCGTCTACAAGGCCACAGTAATAGATGCTCCAACAGCAGATAGTAATGTGGCGCCGCTGCCGCGCATACTACACAGGCCTACAAATGGTGGCGTTGTGTACACGCCGATGGCTGGGCCTTTTTCTCAGGCTGCTGGTGACGCCAACGAGGCAGCTAACAGCATGCTGGAGTACCAGCTGCTGCAGTCTGGTGTGCTGCCCATGGGGGCAGATGGCTACGGTGGTGGCGCGTATGGCGGGTATGGTGCTGATGGAACATATGGTGGCGTAGCAAGCCCTGCCACATCAGCAAGTGATAAGTCAGCAGGCACCCTAGAGGAGGGGCAGTACACATACACGACGGCGCCAGCTGCCAGCAGTGGTGGTGTTGCACCACAGGCTTCAGTTGCAGCAGTAAGCGGTAGCAGTGCGAGTGTTAAGACCAGTGGGGCTGTTGCTGTGCATTCCTCGTTGAGCGTGGTGGCTGTGATAGTAGTGATTGCAGCTGGATTGGCAATGCAGTGATTGACGAACGTGAGCAGCGTCCAGGCAGACGTTCCGCACTAAGCAAAACTGTACAGTGTTCTGTGCATCATGTTGTACGTACAGAGTTTGCAGTCACTGCACTGACTGAGTCTGCTGTGAGTCTGAATGCACTTACTTACGGGTGTTAAGGCTTCAAGCACAACGATTATGTAGCTTACCTGGCCTCCAGCGGCGCACTGCCATGATGGCCCGCAAGTTGGGGCTCTGCAGTCTACCGTAGACTTACAGTGTCAGTGGCAGCACCGTGCTGGCATGTGTTTCTTCTTTACGGTGTGAACACGGTGTGTACTAGGCGACGGGGGCAGGGTGCCACCAACACTGTGTGGTCTGCAGACGCTGTACGTGCCAGTGTTGTCATGAATCTGCGCAGCTTGCGGCATGGTGGCATTAGCAGCTGCTGGACACTCAGCCTCATCGTTATCATCAAATTACCAGATCAAGCCATAGCATCAACGCCATCGGCCCCGCGCCCCCCCGGGGCGGAAGAAAGAGGGAGCACCGCTCCATTATGTTTGCAACTATTACGCACATCCCAAGCTTTCACATAATAATAATAATAATAATAACAATAATAATAAATCCTTGTAAGCCATACCGTTCGGCATCGGCAACCGCGCCTCACCCACTGGGGAGGCGGAAAGCAGACTGATTATTCTCTCTATTTTCGGTGTAAGGTAGACCACCCAGACCCTTACACCCCTTACTAGGCAGCATGTGGGAATCACCCCATACGGTGGACTGCACACCTAGCAGGGCCGGTGTGCCAAGCTTTCACAAGATACGCAGCAATGCTCCTACAGGACACTCAGCCTGAGGGACGGTCCCTCTATGGCATAGCCTATGCATAAGTTATGCAGCAGCCTGCTGGCAGTGCCAGAACTCACAGAAATGTTTTGACGGAACGATCAGAATGTGCGGTGCCACTGCGGTGTGGTTGCAGTGTGACTGCAGTGTGAGAGACCTGTCATTCCGTGGTCATTCCACCACCCCGTTGCCCATAGTGGCACTGCATGGCATGCAACGCTGTCGTGACCCACGGCTGTCACAGCGGTGTCTCCTTGCATGCCATGTAAAAGTAATAGCAGCACCCAAGCATGCAGTGACACCCTTCCCCTGCATGCCATGCAGCCTTGGCAAGGCTGCGAATGCAAGCAAGGCTGGCCTGACCCACTGTAATGCGCCGCTGATGTTAAAACCTGCCATTTGAAGGAACTTCCTTGTTCAGAACACTGCCAGTCCCTACGGACGTAACCCCAGTTTCACTAGCCTGGTAAAGCCTCCTGCTGCTCACTAGGAAACTCCCAGCCTAGGGGAACCTGGGGTGACATTACCAGGCTGATAGTCGCCTTATCAACGTTAATATCTCCGGGATGTTAATAGTAAACCACTTACTAGGGTAGGGACTGTACGCTGGTAACCAACGTCCTGCCAGGTTGGTAGCGAATTCGAACGTGGACATTAGCAGCTGTTAGAACTATGCTGTTAATACATACTGGCTGATTTGTGGGCGTTGAGTGTCAGCGTACAGTCCCTACCCTAGTAAGTGTTTACTATTAACATCCCGGAGATATTAACGTTGGCGTTACTAATCGTTAGTAGCGGTGCCACTGGCTTCCGCTCATTTTGTATGCGCCTGTCTTGTGCTGAATGAATAATATCTTGTTTATTACACAACTGCTCCATTCAAACATATATATTTGCGTTGACATACACACATACAGTTACTGTACGAATGCTACATCCATACTGCACTGCAGGTGACCTGACCCATACTGCATCCTGAATTCTAGCTCAATAGCTGCAATCCGATTGGCAGTCAGCACGCACTGCGGTGTGCTATACAGCATGCCAGCATGTGAACACTGATTGTAGCAATGCAACATTAATGTTGGGAATGCCATGGCAAATACTGCTATGCCATCCCAGCATGTGCAGCCTCCAGTAGTACTGCACACTGAGCTGTATGACAGTAGCACTGCACAGTAGTACAGCACACTGAGCTGTACAGCATACATGTATGACAACACAAATCTGGCCTTGTACTTGGTCATACACATAACACAGGTGCCACCCATTAAACATCACATACGGCAACCTCAACAACAATTTCCCCTTATATAAATGGCTATATATAGCCGCCAATTGGGACAAAATATGTATGTGCACCTGCCCAGCCCATGGGCAGCTGAAGTATCCAGCTGAAGTATCCTGATTTGAACAGGGCCCCTTCTTACGATGCCAGGTTCCACTTACAGCCACTGCGGCAGCATTCACCACAGCTCACCCACACACATTGCCTCAATATGTTTCAACATATGCTGCCAAATACCTCAACACTTCACCATATACACCAACTTGATTGGTGCGAACACTGCTCCTATCACACTCTACTTACTGCATACTTGACAATGCAATATCATAAGATCCACAACACTTTTTTACCACCGTCTCTATGGTAGCACATTACGTGAAGTGGTGCAATAACATCATCCAAACACGGCTACATCTGCACGTACTTTGCCATCCCAATCTAGATCTTCTCGTGCTTGATCACCTGGACTGCCTTTGGGGGCATGGGCAGGGTGAGGTGCTTTTTGTTGAAAGCATCCCGCTTGCCCCACAGGTTTGTGTTGCCCGCACAAATGCCCTGAGCCATGTTGTCCTGGCAGAACATCAGGGACTTGGCAGCAGCCTCGTGCTTGTCTTCAATCTGCACGTTGGTCAGCAGCACCAGGCCGGGGCGCACCTGTGCAGCATTGCAGTGCAGGTGGGGTAGGGGGTGGAAAGAGGGTCCAAACAGGGCACACAGTTATTAGTTTCATGTTCAAGGAGAGTGAGTGGTCTGAGCTTGGAGATTACTACACTACATGAACTACAAGTGCAGGAACACTCAGTTGCCAAGCAAGCGTGCAAGATCATCACCCATAGCACACATTAGGTGGTTTGAATGCCCTGTGCAAAGCTGATTAACTTAACATCACATTCCTTTATGCCACAGAGCTGCCAATCATTGCTGCAGCGTGCATAGCTGCGTGCATACGTAACAAGGGCAGGGCTGCATGGACAGCCGTCTCAAAAAGCAGTTAACCCTTCTCACCTCTACTGTTGCACGAGCGTGACAGTGATGGCGCAACTGCAAGGCAGCATCGTCCCAAATGGCAGCGCCCAACTGTTTGTGTGCCGCCAGGTGTTATGTGCCCACATATCACAGAGGGCATTTGTGTGCTGAGCACTCCTACATGGCTACATAGCTGTAAACAACATGCTGCTCCTGGTGCTGCATCAGGCAGCGCTGCTGACTCCTCCACAAGCGTGCTGCTCGCACGAAGCAGTATAGCTGCTATACACGATCAAGCTATACGTAGCTGATGCACTTGCAGAAACTCCTGGAGGCAACACTACATCAGCCACTGTGCAAAGGCAGCAGCAGCTCCTGCCGCTGGCACTGTTGAGCACCATTGCTGCACCAACCTCAGCGGATCACTCCAGGGATGACAGCCACCGTAGCCACCTGACATCTGCAGGATCTAGTCTGCGCGATCGATGATTATTGAGCAAGACAATGCCCATTGCTGTGCAACCACCGAGTGCACTGGAGGTCAGCCCCCACTGATCCGATCCATGCAGCGCCCGATGAGACCTCCTGCTGGCACACCAGCTATTTTAGCTGTCTGAGACATCTCAATCGCTGTCGAGGCCCGGCCAATCGATGCTATAGACTGAACGTGTGAGTGCTTCAGGAGCAGCAGGTTGCTACAGGAGCGTCGAATCGCAAGATGTAAGAATGAATGCACAAGTGTTTAGTTTTGTGATTTAAAGGCGGCAAGTTGCGCTTAAGCAGCTTCCATCTGTTTCGGCCCCAGTCAAATGTCTGGGCATAACACCTCTGACAGAGCCATGTTTGACGGCACCTTGCTTTATATTATAACGTACCAAAGTGTGCTTTGTATTTGATTGCAAGTTTTACCGAGCACCATCGCTAGACATGCGTGATTCTGCTCGTGGCACTAGTGGAGCTATTGGGGCTGTTTTCGCTCTCACTGCTGCACAGCTCAACTGCAACTAATCGAAAACAAAGGCATAGCTTGTACGGTGCACGCTGTCGGCGTAAATCAGCATCTCTTATACCTTCACCAGTCAGCCGCGGCCGCACTGCCAAGCTTGAGTACGGGGGTGCCACAGGTTCCACAGGTGCTGTATTTAGAGGCAGGTTACCCAATGCCAATGGCATAGCAGAGGTTGTTGTGTGCAAGCAGCAAGACAGCTTATGCATACTATTGGCTGAACCTGGGGTCTCATGCGGTGATCAACCTGCGTTGAAAGCACTCTGTGAACCCATGATTTGGGCTTTGGTGGCCTCAGTGCCAGCCTGCTGTGCACATACACTGTGTTCTTATGAGATTGTGGTTGCAGTGATGCAGCAATCAGCTAGCTGATTGCCAGTCGGTGAGGTGCTGCTGCTGATGATGATGATACTGCTGCTGCTGCTGCTGCTGCTGTCGCTGCTTGTGCTGCCCTCATGGGTGGCATTTGGCTTCTGCCTGTTTCATATCACATGGTCAACAACAGCAGCAATAGCATGGGTTGTATGTGCAGAGATGCATAGCACACCATATGGCAGCTGCCTGAGTAGCCCGTGTGATTCAAAGCGCCTGAGCTCAGGTGCAGTTAGCGGTTTGTTCAGGGTGGGTTGTGGTTTTTGTTGACGGGACTCTCTTGGGATGTTGGAAGGGTATGTCTGGGGCTGGCTAGTTTTGTTGTTGTGCGCATTGTACAGTGTGGAACATGTCGCAGGCACACTGCTGAGAAAGGCACATAATTGTGCATCCAAAAGCTGTCTAACCAGTGCTGTGCTTTGGACTACTTTGGTTGTGTGTGAGTGCAAGATCATGTATGTGAAGGGTGCCTAACCAGGGGCGGTGGTGGTGGGTGAGGCATGACACCTGTCTGGTGAGACATGGCAATATGCATGGGCAGCACTGGGCACTAACTGTGCATATATATCGCTTTTCATTTTAAGTCAAGGTTGTCAGTGAAAATGGTGTAACTGGCTTCAAAGGAAAATCGGTGTGTTACATTGGCTGAGCCGAGCACCGCTGCAGCTATCTTAGTACTACCTGTACCAAGTTTCCAATTGTTCATGCTAGATAATCGCCGCATAGTATCTTCTACAGGCTTCACCACCCATTAGCAGAACATCCCAACTCCGTACTAGGCGGAAACAGGGTAACTTTATCAGCATAGGAATCTCACAGTTAGTTATCTGCGGCCCCCAGCCTGGTAAACACCATTATCAGCCTGACATTCCCATTCCTAGCCTGGTTCGTAGCCTAGTGAAACTGGGGTTACGTCCGTAGGGGTTCTTGTAGCACAGGTAAGCCTGCTTCCTGTCCTCCACAGCATCTGTGAGCTCCTGAGTACACCATGGGAAGGACTTGCAAACCCAACCCTCTTGTAGCCAAAACTGGCGTTGACAGCATGACGAAGTGCTGCTAGCATCTGCTCGTGCGCTTGCTGCACTGCACTAGTTACTGTAGTTGAATACAGTAGAATACTGTAGTAGTAGAATACTGTAGTAGAATACTGTAGTAGAATACAGGTTCTTGCATAAGTCGTGAAAACGATCAGTGTGTTGTGCCACGTAGTAGAGAGTGACCGTTAATAAACGCTGTACATATCAAGGATACATGCACAGAGCAGCATCTGAGCATGTGGTGTTTTGGCTGAGTGGTAGCGTGCAAGCGTGGTATCCATGAGGTTGCTGGTTCAACTCGCGGTCTGGTCAAACACTGATACATATCGCGCGCGCGAATAGCCTTAGCCGCATGACGCATGACGCATGATGCAAAAAAATCACTTCTTTGGGCCCTGTTCTTGTTTTTCAGGGCTGCTGCTGGGCTGCCAGGGCTGTATTATGTTGTGTGCATGCTCTGGCATGCATTCCTGGTGCCTGCTGGTCAACATCTGCTGTCTGCATCAGAGCACTGCCTTGTGAAGCTGATCCTGTGTGCTGAAGTGGTCAGGTCTGGCCTGCACAGCCTCAGGGGTGTGCCTCAATGTGTTGGCAAGTGATGTTGGGGGCTGGCTGCAGCTGATGCTGGGCCAATGTGTGTGCTTTCTGGGTTCTGCTGCACCCACTTCAAAGCAGTAAAAATGAGCAGTTTTTTTCTAAGTCCACCTGGAGGCAGGTTCTGGTGATGGCTTGCTCCCTGCATGCTTGCAATGGCTGCAACTCCAGGGTTGAGGGCAGCACTCACACATGTTCATGGTGTGTGGCTGTGCTTGTGTAAATGGATGCTTCTTACAGCAGTTTTCATGGTGAATAGCCCAAAGTTGGTGGCAGCAGTCAAAACTTTCCAGAATACCAGTACACGTGTATGGCCTAGCCTTGTTGCTGTTCAATTCGCAAGTCCGCGGCAGTGTGCTGCTTCTCGGTCAAAGTTCATTGTTATCTCTTACGTTATCGCTGCACGGATGCTTGTGAGAGATCTTGCAGTGGACCTGATAATACTCAGTTCATGGCAGGGTCGGGAGCTAGCCTATCATAGCATAAAACTGGAAGCCAAAGATGCAGGGGTTGAGCATTCAGCGGCATGCACTCCGGCTGTCGCCGCGCGGAGCTGAGGAAGAGTTCTGGCAGCAGGTACTTGTAGGGGCTACTGCTGCTGCTGCAGGGGCACTTGCTTTGAAAGCAGCAGGTGTGGCTGATGCGTAGATGTGCCAGCAGATACACGTTCTAAACCTTCATGCAGCATGTCAAACATCGCTGGCTGGTGGCAGCACGCATGCGCTCAGCAGCTACCAACTAACTGCCTCAACACCTCGTCAGTGTGCATTGTGCAGCACTAGGCACAACAGTGGGTTGCTGTATCGCGAACGGCTCCACACAATGCAGCCTCCCCTGTTTGTCTTGCTGCCGCTGCTGCGTTGCTGTTCTATGGTTACCTCCTGACCTCTGCAACTGTCTCCTCACGTTGCAGTGTATTCAACCGGCTCTCAATGCTGCTGCTGCTGCTACTGCTGCTGCAGTATGAATACATGGACATCTGCACCTGCCTCACCGCGCTTTATCATACTATCCTTCAATGCTGCTGCTGCTGCCGTTGCTGCTGCTGCTGCTGCAGTACGAATACCTCGACCTCTGCAACTGCCTCATCGCGCCACCGCTGTAACAGATCATCTATCAATGTTGCTGCTGCTGCTGCTGCAGTATGAATACTTGGACCTGTGCAACTGCCTCATTGCACCATGCGCCATCATACTATCCTTCAATACTGCTGCCGCTGCTGCTGCTTCTGCTGCTGCTGCTGCTGCCACTGCCGCTGCTGCTGCTGCTGCTGCAGTATGAATACCTCGACCTCTGCAACTGCCTCATCGCGCCATGCTCTGTCAGACTATCTTCTAATGCTGCTGCTGCTGCTGCTGCTGCAGTACGAGTACTTGGACCTGTGCAACTGCCTCATCGCGCCGCTGTTCTTTGCGAATGCGCTGTCCATGTTCTCAGCCAGCATGCTCAGCAGCATCTACTGCGCGGTGCTGCTGGTCAAAGGCTACCAGCTGGGGCTGTTGCTGCTGCCACGTGCGCGACAGCAGAAAGCACACAAGCGAGCCAGGTGAGGCAGGTATAGGTGTAGCGCTGCAGGCTGATAATGGTTTTCCTTGTATAAGTAGTCAGTGCTGTGCGGTGCTGCTGGTGAAGCAGACCTTCAGATCAGACCTCATGCTGTATTGTACATACTTCTGTACTGCGCGTAGGTACTGGCTGATCCTAGCGGAGCGTGTGCTGCGTCAGTGCATTCAGTGACCAGGCTGTGCTGTGTTTCAATGCAGGCACTGACCATACCTTTCTCATCCACCCTTGACACTGCATTGTACATACTTCTGTACTGCTTGCAGGTACTGGCTCATCCTGGTGGAGCGTGTGCTGCGGCAGTGCATTCGCTGGCCACACCTTCCAAAACCAATAGTGTCGTACTGCTTTGTTTGATTGCAGGTACTGGCTGATTCCTGCGGAGCGTGTGCTGCAGCAGTGCATTTATTGACCTTCAGATCAAAACCTCATACTGTATTGTACATACTTCTGTACTGCGCGTAGGTACTGGCTGATTCTTGCTGAGCGTGTGCTGCGACAGTGCATTGCTACGCCGCTGCTGGGCCGCGGGCCGCTTTGTGCTAAGCATACGTGCAGCAGTCAATCTGTCTATCTGTGACGTCGTGTTTGTCCGCGCAGGTACTGGCTCATCCTAGCGGAGCGTGTGCTGCGGCAGTTCATATCTTGCTTCAGCAGTGCATTCGCTGACCACGCCTTCAATTTTAACCTTGACACTGTACAGTATGTTATTCTGTACTGCACATACTGCGCGCAGGTAATGACTGATCCTAGCAGAGCGTGTGCTGCGTCAGTGCATTGCCACGCCGCTGCTGGGCCGCGGGCCGCGCTTCCATGCATGGATCACGGCAGCAGTGCATCTCTTGGCCTTACCTTCAGAATGCCTTCTTGACATTGTGCTTCAATGTTCTTGACATTGTGTTGTAGTTTTCAATGCAGGTACTGGCTTGTCCCAGCGAGCGTGTGCTGCGGCAGAGCATTTACTGACCACACCCTTCAATGCTTGACAATGTGCTGTGTCATAATGCAGGTACTGGCTGATACGTGCAGAGCATGTGTTATGGCAATACATTAGGCATACGTGCAGCTGTACATCTTTGTAAATCTTTGTGCTGAGGCAGTGCATTGGACATACATGCAGCATTACACCGCGCCGCTGTGTTTGTCTGCGCAGGTACTGGCTCATTCTTGCAGAGCGTGTGCTGCGTCAGTGCATTCACTGATCACACCATCACATAGTTTTCTTGGCGTGTGCTGCCATGTCCTTGACATCGTGCTGCCATTTGCTGTGCAGGTAATGGCTGATCCAGCGGAGCGTGTGCTGCGTCAGTGCATTGCCACGCCGCTGCTGCGCAGTACATCTATATGACTGTGCCGTTGTGTTTGTACTGCCCGTAGGTACTGGCTGATCCTAGTGGAGCGTGTGCTGCGGCAGTGCATGACCATGCCTTCAACTGAATCACATTGTGGCGTGTTCTGATGCAGGTACTGGCTCATTCTCGCTGAGCGTGTACTGCGGCAGTGCATTGCCACGCCGCTGCTGGGCCGCGGGCCGCGCCTCCACGCCTGGGTCACGGCAGCAGTCACAAACAGCAGCCGGCTGATGTTCTGCTGCAAGACGCTCATGTGACTTATTGCGGCTACTGCTGCCTGCTGTTTGTATTGGTGTTGTGTCGTGCAATGCATGCTGCAGCAGTGTGTTGCAAGCAGCAGTGACTGCTGGCTGATGTTCTGCTGCAAGACGCTCATGTGAGAGTTGTTGCAGCTGCTGCTGCCTGCTGCTTGCACTGCTGTTTGTAACTCTGTTGTGATGCGCGATGCATGCGCTCAGCATGTATGCTGCAGCGTTATGTTGCTAGCAACAGTGAGAGCACCTAGAGCTCGAATGTACAGTGCTATGACAACACAAAAACCAGTGAACTAAAGAGCGCTGCTGCTAGTCGTGTTGCTCAGCACTGCCATGCAGCATCTGTGCTTGCATCTGCATTTCCAAGAAACGGCTTATCTTGCTTTGGCCAAACACACCACAGGCTGTCAAAAAGCTTTTTGCTGAGCATCTGCCGGCGTGCTTGCTGCTGTTCTGTCATTTCTGTCGCTTGTACTGCTTGCCTGCAGACTGCTGAGTGGGTTCACAATCAGCTGCTGGAACGGTGAGCAGCAGCAGCAGCAGCTGACAAGTAGCATCATGCACAGCAGCAGCAGCAGCAGCATGCACAGCAGGAACGCAGCCAACCGCAGCAGCAGCAGCGCAGACGAACACACCAGCCTATGACGGCAGCTAATAGCGGCAGCTAATAGCGGCAGCTAACAGCGACAGCAAAGTAGCAGCAGTCACGTAGCAAGGTAGCAGCAGTCGTGTCACTATAGCAGCCAGGCTGCAGCAGCAGCAGACACGTAGTGATCTATCTGTTCAGCAGGTGTCAGCAAGATGGTATAATCGGCAGTACAATTATTCTAGCCGTTACTTCAAGCTGCAAATTACACGAACACATCGAATACTGCACAGATGCAGTGTGTGCTTACTCCTGACATGCCGGCTACTCTGCTGCTGCTGCTACTGCCACAGCCTTCTGCCTCCCGCTAGACTTCATATCTCAAGTCGTCCTTACATCCATCTTCTTTTCAATTCAATTCCAGTCAACAGCGGCACAGCTGGCATATCCGTTACAGCTGCTGCTGCAGCGGATCCCTCAGATGCTGTGGCTGCAGCTTGGCCTGGAGCGTGCAGCTGCAGCAGCTGCTCAATGCGTCCTGCAAGCTGGATTGCTGCTGCAGCGAGCCACAGGCAGCAGCAGCAGCAGTGGGTTGCAGGGTCAGTCAGCAGCGGCAGCTCAAGATGGTGTTTGCTTCCTGAATGGGACTGGCTCCCCCAGCCAAGCCGCAGCAGCAGCAGCAGGTGGTTCGCCAAGTGGCAGTTGCAGCACTGAAGCATCCCTGGCAGCATCATTGCAGCAGCAGCAGCAGTGGGCTTCTGAGCAGTTTTCTCAGCTACCAGCGCGTGCGCCTGATGTGGGCAGTTTAGCCGGACGCTTCATTTTTGCGGGCTCCTGCACGTGGATGTTCTTTGCAGTGCTGCTGCTGCCGCTGTACGTTGCGTGGCACGTGCAACGGCACTCCAAAGCGCAGTGGCTGCTGTCCATGCAGCAGCAGCAATCTTATCCGGGCCAGCAGCAGCAGAGTGGCTTTGCTGTGCCGCCGACAGTTTCTGATGGTGCAGGCGGTGCCTTACCCCCAACGCGTGCGGCACATGTGCGGCAGTTGGGGTTGTTGCTGCTGGTGTCAGTAGCACTGAGTGAGGGCATAGTGTTGGCGTTATGCCTGAACTCGGACCTACAAAGCCTGCTGCGGAAGCAAGTGGCGTACTATGAGTACTCGTCATGACGCAGTTGGGTGTGGTTTAGGTTTTGTGGTTGTAGCACGTTTTGGCAGTATTATGTCCAAGGTTTGGGTACTTGCGCTGTGCTTGAAGCCTTGCTTCACAAAAACTGTTTGATTAAGTGGCTTACTATGAGTATCAGTCATAGTCCAGGCTTTATGTGTCGGGTGCGCCAGGCCATACAGGCTTTCAAAGTTGCGGTGTTGGTGTTGGGGTGCAAGTGTTGGTGTGTCTTTGGCAGCTGGCAAAGTGTGCTGCGTGATCATGTGTTGCAGATAACAGCACGAGAAGTGCATGAATCTGTGTTGTAGATAACAGCACATGAAGCGGCTTCACTGTACACATGTGATCCTGATTTGGCGGTACAGTGCGTCATGCCATGACATACAGTGTGCACTACAGCTGCCTGTCGGCGATCTGATAACAGATCATCGGTGCGGGGTTTTGTCAGCCTGCCTCCTCTTGCACAGTCCAAACTACAGTAGACATCAGTGCAAGGGAGTGATTGCAGTGCAGATCTAGCAGCGGGTGACATACTGTGTGCACTACAGCTGCTCACTTCTCACCCCCGGACTGCATTAGGAGTCAGGAGCAAGTACTACTGAATGTATGCTATGCATGTGCCCGGTGTCGATTGTCCAAGGTATCGCTGTGAGCTTCTGCGGCTGCAGATCCGATCTGATCTTATCTGATCAGGTGCATGGGGTGGTGCTGGGGGACGTGTGCTGGCTGGCACGCCTTCCAATCGTGGTTCAGTACCTAGGTGTCTGTGGTGGTGTCAGGCTTTAACCTTTTTATGCCTCCTAAGAGAAACCTTGGGCCGCACATGCACCCATTACTTTACGCATGCTCCGCGTGTTACGCAAGCAACATATGGCAGGGTTGAACCTGTTTAGGATATGCAATAGTTATCTTGGGCTGCGGCTGCACCTCTTTTTTACTTTACGTCTCAGGCTGCACCCGATTTAGCCGTGGCGTGGTGCAATTTGTTCACACAGCATCTGGCATGGCTTGCATACCAGCAGAAGCACTCATGACTTTGCCTTTCATATGAAAGTGCTGCCAGCACGTGTGAGCTGCTCCCTCAAATGCTGCTGTAAGACACCGGTTGGACTCGTCTTATACTATACGGTCCTTAAAGTAAGGCCGAGTAGCGCTCTGTCTCAGTCTTTGAATGTGCGAGAGGTATGATCAGTCGCTTGCAAGTGTTGCTGCCGAGCCTGGCCTGGGTTTGCCTTTTCGCTGTTTGTTGCGTGTCGCCTTGCACGCGATCGTTGGTCAGAGTTGTACTGCAGGTGATAGCTCTTGGTGCGATGCAGCATTGCCTGTCAGCTATTGAAGCACTTCTAGTGCTGGTGTTTGCAAACCTTGCAGTGCTGAAATGTTTGTGTTTGCAAGTGTTGATCGTTGCTTGGTGTGCTGTGCGCCTTGGCGGCATGGGTGCATTGCCGGCTTGAGTGCATTCTGCTGCGTCATGTTCAGCCAGCTCTGTCCGTCAGTCTTTGAACATACGAGCTGAGATGAGCGGTGACCAATGTTGCCGGCACGGACTATCAGTCGTGACCTATTGGCAATGTTCTTGCTGCATGCCGCCTCGCGCGCTGTGCTTGCAGGGCAGACAGCAGCTTTCTCTGTGCGATGCAGCAATGCTGGTCATCTGCAAAAGTGTTGTTCTTGTGCGGCGTTCGTTCGCAGAAGCTTTGTGAGCCCCTCGGCACGTGGCTGCTGTGTTGTGACTTCAGACTGGAAGTTGATTATGATACTAGGGATGACATTGCTGCCTTGCTATTTGTATTGATACTGCATGTCGGTGGGTGCGTGCTGTACTGCAAGGTTCAACAGTGGAGTTCAAGTTCGGAACTGTTACAAACTTTGTACGCGGCGTGCAGCTGTTCAAGGTGCCGCAGTACTCGTGGTGGTTGCTGTGGCTGTAGCTTGGCTACAGCCTGTGCAAATGCAGCAGCACTGCAGACACACCCTACCCTGCATGCAAGGCTGCGCACGCATGTGCAACGAGTGAGCTGTCTGTCCTTACGGGCCGCTGTAGGTCCGTCTGAATTTCAGGGTGCATTGGCAGAGCTGCATGACTGGGGGCAGAAAGCAATGGTGCTCTTTGCATGTGTTGACTCCTGCACGCACCAGCCATCTGATTGCGTAGTATACTAGTGCACGCCTGTGCTGCCTTGCAATGCCTGCTGCTGGATGTGTGCCATTGATGCCAACTGCTGATCTTTGTTTTGCTGCTTGCATTAGCAGGCATGTAGCAGCGGACTGTTGCATCTGCAGAACTTGCAGCTGTTGACACCTTTTCATTTTTGATACTCTGGCCCTCGTGGATGCCAGCAGTGTTCATTTCAGGCTCGCCATACAGAGATAGTCCTGTGCACATGCCTTACCAAGGGCCTTTTATCTGCAGCCTAGGATTGCCTGCAGCCTAGGATTTTTCAACGTAAGCTTTGGCCTGGCGCTTGGACTGTGTAGTGTGTTGAAAGGGTGCAGATGGGACTTCTGCCGGCCTGCAGGTAGCAGCGTGTATGCTGCATTCTTGCCTGCCAGAGTGAGTGAAAGTGCTGCAGATCCAATGCACGACCAACGTCACTGCATTTGTGTGGCTCTACACTGGTGTTTGCCAGTGTGTGGGTTGCATTGGTCAGACTGTTATAACACATGTTACATGGCTGCATGGCTGCACCGTTACTGGCTGACTTGTGACTGTTGCTATGTTGTATCAGAGTACTGCTACCTTGGCCTGTGGTTCAACAATGCCTGCAACTGGAATACGCACTTTGAGAAGATGTTGGCAAAAGTGCATCGTGTGAAGGGTGGGCTCATGCCAGTTTGGAAGAGCCGGCTCATCAGCGTGGAAGTAAAGCGTATCATTCTGCTTACATGCGTTCGCCCGATTGTTGAATATGGCAGTGAGGTCTGGTTTCCGTCAACTGCAAGGCAACTGCAACAGATTGACAAAGTGCAGACTGACATCATCAAGTGCTCAATGCGTTGTGGCAAGGAGCGCCCTTGCACTTCACTTGTTCTGGCTGAATGGGGTGTGAAGCCATTGCACATGTGGCTTCATCAGAGGGCGATGGAGTATTACTTTAGGGTCCAGCGTATGCAGAATTCGCGTTTGCCACATCAGGTTTTCTCAGCTGAGTGGAAGCGCCCTAGTGGTGCTGTTGCGGTGACACCTTGGCATAAGTATGTGCAGAGTTTGCTTTGCAAGTATGGTGTGGATGCTGAGGCGGCGGCTGATCGAGCTAATGCGTGCAAGAATCACATCAACCGTCAGGTCAGGAAGCTGCATGCAGACACAATTGTTTGTGAATCACTGCAGCACTCTTCTTTGAGCCGTTACATCACGCATGTGCACCCTACACATGCTGATGCCATGCTTTTTAAAAGGGCTAGGCCCTTTTTGTGTTCTGGTGCGCCAACGCGTGGTATTGAGTTGCTGATGCGTGTTCGAATGGGCTGTCTTTGTATGCATGAGCGTACCAGTCGTTATGGTGGCAGCAGAGCTGATTCTAACACAGCATGTCCTGCTTGTGGTCAGGGTGTTGAGTCTTTGTCACATCTGATGCTTGATTGTCCCGCTACTTCTGCTCAGAGGGATACTATGCTTGATGAAATTCGGTCTGTTTTGCGTGATGTTGCTGGCGGCGCTGAAAAATTGCGCAATGTGTTGTCGCTGACTGATGCATCCACTAAGTTGTTGCGTTTTGTTTCTGATGATATTTGGGGTAGTAGGGGGGTGTGCCGAGTGATATCTAGGAGCATTGCTGAGTATCTTGTCCAAGCTTGGGATGTGCGTAATAATTGCAAACACAATGGAGCAGTGCTCCCTCTTTCTTCCGCTCCTGAGGGGCGCGGGGCCGATGGCGTTGATGCTATGGCTTAATGGGTAACATGATGATGATGTTGCTATGTGAAAAGCGCTAGCACGCATGGTCGCGCTTGGGGGTGGTGCATTGCATTGCGGAGTTTACCGCAGTTGATTCTCCGCAGTGGCTGCAGCTGTCGACATCCCACCAGCAGTGTCGCGGCTCCAGCTGCACAGATTCGATTGTCAGGCAAGTCAAACTAGGCCTTGTTGCACGTTTTTAAACTGTGAACACCTTGAAAAGTAACAACTTAACTTGTTAAGTTACGTATCAAGTATTGTTACAGCGCCTGCTCGTGTGCTCTGCCCAGCATGGACACATGGGGTCACAGGACCTTATGCACGGCATTGTTTTGTTTTACAATGACATTGTAATGTATCGATTCATGCTCACTGCTATCCATTTTGCTTCAAAACGTGTTGCGTGAGTTGGGTGTCGTGTGACCTGCATACACACAGACCACATGAGTGCTACTCCGAAATACGCTACTCGGGAGTCTAGGCTTGCATTAGACTTCCATGCTTGCCTGCGGGATGAGATGGGCGCACCGGAGAACTGTCGAGTCAGCGTGCTCTCGGAGCCTGCAGGAGTAGTGCCAGATGTGAATGGAATGTCATTTCGATATATATGCTTTGTAGAAGGCAGCCCAGTGGTAGTGCCGGAGCGCTTCCTGGGCACGCAGGCGGAAATGCAACATGTCATCGAGCGTCTCAGCAGCCCGCTGCTGTCAGACCCTTTCATATCGGGCGCGATCCTAGCTGGAATGCCATACAAGCCGCATTTGGATGCGGTGCGAACCGCAGCGCTGGTGGCAGCGCTTTCTGGAGACACGCCTCACCTCGGTCAGGTGTGAAGCGGGATGAGGGGGGCATGCTACCCTGGAAATGGTCAGCTGTGGTGAACCGATGGAACCATGAATGGATATGCATTTGATTGAACACGGGCACAGGGGGTTGTACCCTCCTGTTTGCGCCCGCCTGTATTTGGCACCCTGCGTGGTGCGTACAGGGCGAAACGTGACGCTAAACGCTCAGATGTTCCCATGTCAAGATAGTGATCTTGACCTGGGACTGAGATAGCGTCACTGCTGATTGAACACGGGTACAGGGGGTTGCACCCTCCTGTTTGCGCCCGCCTGTATTTGGCACCCTGCGTGGTGCGTACAGGACGAAACGTGACGCTAGACGCTCAGATGTTCTCATGTCAAGATAGTGATCTTGACCTGGGACTGAGATAGCGTCACTGCTGATGTTGCTCACCAGTGGATGATTGAAAAGCGCTCAGGCTATGCATTTGGATGAGGGGCAAGTCAGCATGCGTGCTGCCTGTGCCCACCCAGTGTCCTGTTGAGCTGTACCCTTCGTGCCTTTTGCTGTTGACCTACAGGTGCTGGCCCCAGCAGCTGGCCAGCCTGCAGTCGGTCAGCCTGTAGCTGGTCAGCCTGCAGCCACAGTGCCGGATGTAGCTGCAGCTGCAGCTGCATCTGCATCTGCAGCTGCAGCTGCAGCTGGGGCAGCAGTGGTGACTCCCATTCAGCCAGCCTCCATTGAGCTTGTCAACAGAACTCAGGAGGCATTCATGACGATGGGCAATGAGTTCTTCACGCAGCTGACTGACCACTGCAGTGAACGGCAGTATGGGCCAGAGCCAGCACGTATGGCCAGGCTAAGTAATGAGCTGCAGCAGCGCAAAGCACAGATCACTGAGGATCTGCTGGGCCTCAAGCACACCAAGCTGTTCTGGGACTCAGTGAATGCGCAGCTGTTTGTGCCTGGTGTGGGTGAGGTGCTGCGCGCCAGCAAGCTGGAGGTGTCAGCCCAGCATTTGTCTGCTGCTGCCTGGCATGATCTGCTGGCAGGCGTGCTGGCTGTCAGTAAGCCAGGCCCTGAGCTGCTGCTGGAACAGATCAAGAAGTGTGAGGAGCTTCTGCCCACCTACTGGCAGAAGGTGCGTGCAGTGATAGTGATCTTGACCTGGGATTGAGATAGCGTCGCTGCTGACGTTGCTTACCAGTGGGTGATTGGCAAACGCTCAGGCTGTGCATGTGGATGATGAGCAGGTCAGCATGTGTGCTGCCTGTTCCCGCCAAGTGTCCTGCTGAGCGGTACCCTTCCTGCAATCTTTGCTTTGATGTGACCCGCAGGTGTTGGAATTACACGCGTGATAGTAAAAATCCACTGTCAGTTGTTGGCATTGCAGGTGCTGCGGCACAGACTGCGCAGCAGTGCACTGCTACTTTGCGCATGCAAGGTTTGGCTTCACAGTTGAACTTTGCTGTCATTGATGTGCCAGCAGCTTTTGATGTTATTTTAGGTGATGCATGGCTTAAACGCATGAAGGCTCAGCTTGATTTTGCATCTGCTACATGCACAGTGGCAGGCAAGGGTAAAGCGCCAATCATTTTATTCATGGATTTGCTTCCCAAGCAGCCTTCCCCTGCTCAGCCTACTGTACTGTCTTACGCCCAGGCTAAGCGAATCAGTAAGCAAGAGTTCTGGTACTGTCTGATGGTGGTGAAGCAGGTACCTGTGCCTGCTGACAGCTGTGACACTGCTTTCTGTGCAGCTGCAACTTCTGCACCGCAGGATGCTCGTGTGGCCCAACTACAGGCTGAGTATCCTACTGTGTTCACGGACCACCCACCACATGGAGGCTCCAAGCTACAAATCGACTATGAGGTGATTCCACTTGAGCCAGGTGCGTCGCCTATTTTACGGCCTATGTTCCGCTATTCTCCAGCTGAAATGGAAGAGATGGAAAAGCAAATGCGGCAGTTGCTTGAGCTAGGTTACATACAGCCTTCACTGTCACCGTTTGGTGCTCCAGTGCTGTTTGTGAAAAAACCACGTTCAACAGAACTGCGTATGTGTATAGACTATCGAGCGATCAATCGCTTGACAAGGCGGATTGCTTTTCCCCTGCCTCGCATCGATGAAATGCTAGACCACTTGACGGGTGCAAAGGTGTTCAGCTTGATCGATCTTCGTCAAGCCTATCATCAAGCAAAAGTGCTTGATAGTTATGTGCCAAAAAACGGCGTTTAGGACGCCCTTTGGTCACTATGGATACCTAACACTCAGTTTCGGCCTGGTGAACGCCCCTGCAGCGTTCCAGAGTCTGATGAATAAGCTCTTTTCAAAACACCTGTACAAGTTCGTGATGGTGTACCTGGATGACATCATCGTCTACAGCAAAAGCGAAGCAGAACACGAGAAACACTTGAGAATAGTGCTGGACATTCTCAAGCAATACAACCTGACAGCTGCTCACTGGAAGTGCTCTTGTTATCAAAAAGAAGTGTTATTCCTAGGGCATATTGTCAGCGAAGATGGAGTTCGTGTTGACCCCGCCAAAGTAAAGACTTCCCTGCACCTGCAGACGTGTCACACCTACGTTCGTTCCTCGGCATGACGAACTACTTTAGGAAGTTCATCAAGCGGTATGCACAGGTTGTTCATCCTATGACTGACCTGCTTAAAAGTAATATTGCTTTTCGTTGGTCAACAGCTTGTCAAGACGCTTTTGACAAGGTCAAGGAGCTGCTGACAACAGCACCAGATTGTGTTGACGCTACCAGATTGGCACAGCCAGGAACCGTTTGAAATGGTGTGTGACGCATCATACTTAGGTGTATCTGGTGTTTTACTGCAGAAAGGACACCCGATTGCGTTCGAGTCACGCAAGCTAACACCAGCAGAGTGTAACTATTCGCCTACAGAGCTCGAGATGCTCGCTGTAGTGTACTGCGTTAAAAAATGGCGTTGATACATTGAGGGCAGAGATGTAAGTGTCTTTACAGACCACAAGCCCAATACCTTCTTTGACACCAACACCATGCAGTCCAGGAGGGCTGCTAGGTGGCTAGAAGCGCTTCAAGGTCACAGGCTGCAGTGGAATTATAAGCCTGGAAAACAAAACGTTGTGGCTGATGCGCTGAGTCGCCACCCTGTTGTAGATTCCGACGCTGGATTACTGTCATATGTTGGCGTAATGACAGCGTCCTCTGTTCAGGCCGCTTTGCTGCAGAACTCTGCCTTTGTGGCGGGGCTGCGTGCAGCATATGCCGCTGATACTGCTTTTGCATGTAGTGCAAACAAGTGGACAGAAAAGGATGGTCTCTGTTACAGAGGCAGGACGCTAGTGCTGCCAACTAATGATGAGCTGCGGCAAATGGTGCTGCATGAGTGCCACGATGCGCCATATGAGGGACCAGTGATGTACAGCATATGAGGGGCGGTGCAGCTGTGTTTCCGTATATTCAGCAGTTATATGAATTGTCTGCTCATTATGATTTTGATCTGATAGTGGAATGGCGGACCAGGGAGCATCAGCTGCTGCAGATTGCAGATCTGCACAGTAAGGCAGTTGATGTAGCTGATTGGGGCCTGACGGCAGCAGCCTATGATGAAATGTGTCAGCAGCTTGGCTGCCACCCTACAGTGGACTGGTTTGCTAGACCATGGTCAGCCAAGTGCCAACAGTTCTACTGTAGGGTAATGATGCCTGGTTGTGCAGGTGTAGATGCTTTTGATTTTTGTTGGGCACTTCCATCAGGGGCAGTATCCTATGTATGTCCTCCTCACATGCTGGCCGCCAGGGTGTTGCGCAAGGTGCTTGACGAACAAGCGACATGTGTGCTGGTTTTGCCAGCATGGTATAAGGTCTGGCATGCACTACTGTCTCTACTGCCGATACACAAGTCTGTCAAGCTCCCAAGCACAGTGATTACATGGGGAGACCGAGCACCTGGACCGGCTGCCCGCTGCTCTGCGCTGGCAGCAGGATTGCAGGCATATCTGATCAAATTTTGAGCACAAGGTGGTGCTGCCCATAAGGTAGCCTAATGTCCAATGACCTAATAGCACTGATGATCTACCTGACATGCCTGTATGGATCAACATAGATGGCCACCACTGCAGATGTCTCTATGTCTGCCGCTTCACCCACAGCCTGCAGGCTGACGCCACACACATGCACTGCATGCTGCATGGCCCCCCTCTTAATGCTGTACAAGGTTTCGCCCTCATACAGGTGCAGCCGCTTCAAATGACCAATCACGCGCTGCTCCATGGCTGCTGTGCTCAGCCCCTGGTCCGCCTGCAAATCCAGTCGGTTAGGCTGCAGGGGACTGAACAGAAAAGTGCCTATGCTGCGACCTGAGCGCTGCAGACACTGCTGGTACTGCAGCAGCAGGGTTGCCAGCTTCTGCCCTGCTGCACCCTGTACGTCAACTGGTCGGGGTCGCCGGCTGCGGTGGCTAGCATGACACATCTTGCTGACACTGGGCTGGGTCACCACCTGCCCACCACTGCTAGCACTCAAGTTCACCTCTACCTGAACAGACTGCAACTGCCCGGTTTCAGCAGGCCTGCGTTTGCTGTCCCACAAGTACTGGGCTATACATGCATCCCTCCTGAGCAAGGCCTCTACGTGCCATGGCTGCTGCTGCTGCTGCTGAGGAGTCAGCTGCTGATAGCAGTCTGCCTCCTCCACGAGCTGCCCCACCAGCTGCTGCAGCTTAGCCTCACTGATGGGCTTGGCTGATGTCTGTTGAAACCCTTGCTCTTGCATGATGTTGGCATAGCCACCCTTGAAGGTGCGCAGCTCCATGCTGTCACAAGGGTTGCCACGGCCTGTGCTGCGGTCCCAGGGGCCACGACGCCCCAGCTCCTGAAACCTAGTGCTGAGATGTGACACAGCATTGCTGACAGTGCTAGGTGCTGCACAACGACTGCCATCTGCAGCCACCTGCCTGCCGTGCTCCCGAGTGAAGCTGCTCTCCAAGTACACCAGCAGGTCATCAGGTGTGCATAGCAGTGCTGGCTTGCCTAGCTGTTGCTGACTCCAGCTGTCCAGCTGCTGCCACTGCATATTCCTCTGAGCATTAGTAGCAGCCTGCCAATTACGGCTCATGACATCCCGGCTGCGCTGCCAGGATTCGTTATAAGCCTGCTGCTGTTGAAGCAGCAACATCTCCTGCAGCAGCTGCTGCTGCAGCTGCTGCTGCAGTGCTGGGACTGGCACAGCCCTGCCACCACCACCACTGGGATATTGCAACCCAACAGCAGCCTGCTGCAGCAGTGCCATTGTCTGCTGCTGCTGTTGCTGCTGATGCCAGTGTTGCTGCTGCAGCACTGTGTCCTGTACAGGTCTGCTACTACTACTGGTCCAATCCTGCAGCCTGCTAGCAACCTGCTGCAACAATGCCGGCGTCTGCTGCTCCTGCTGCTGCTGCTGCTGCTGCACAATCCTGCTGCTGGCCTGCACATCGACTCCAGCCGGTACTACTACTCTAATGCTGCCTGGCATGGAAATCTGTATGGGAATGTTTAAAACTTGACAGGTTGGGGGGAGTGGGAGTTGGGCCGCTGGGTACTGCTGCTGCTGTTGCTGGCCCACCTGCATGGACAAGGAATGGGGCCAGCAAGGGCAGCAAGTTACCATAGCGATCACAGCTCCAAGCCCCAACCTTCCACACTGCTACATATCAATAATCCAGGTTGTTACAGCGCCTGCTCGTATGCTCTGCCCAGCATGGACACATGGGGTCACAGGACCTTATGCACGGCATTGTTTTGTTTTACAATGACATTGTAATGTATCGATTCATGCTCACTGCTATCCATTTTGCTTCAAAACGTGCCCACCCGCCCTCCCGGACGCATCCTCACCTGCAGGGTTCTGGGATCGGGGCCGCTGGGTACTGCTGCTGCTGTTGCTGGCCCACCTGCATGGACAAGGAATGGGGCCAGCAAGGGCAGCAAGTTACCATAGCGATCACAGCTCCAAGCCCCAACCTTTCACACTGCTACATATCAATAATCCAGGCCACCGTAGTGCAGTGGCTGTGCGGTACAAGTGAGTCATCAGGCAGTGCCGTCACGTGCAAACGGTCATGCCTGCCAACTACAAATGTGCGCACCAATCTGGTCAAGCACGATATCTATAATGAGAATCGATTCTCAACGCGCCACGCGTGACCATTGGTCACTGACCAACACATGGTAGTGATGTAGCACTGGCAGTGCAGCGCCGCTGTTGGCATGGTCAGTCCACGGAGTTTGCAGGACAAGTGCAGTACGAAACCATAAACCGCCTACCACTGGTCAGTCTGGCAGAGCCAGAGCACAACAGGCATGGCTGCTGCCGCCCTGGTTATAGTGTCGCAGGCACGAACAATGCTGAAAGACGCCAGGACAAAACCTTTCAAACCACTCACAATGCTGCAATATACCAAGACAAAACCTTCCAAAACACTTACAATGCTGAAAGATGCGAAGACAAATCCTTCCAAACCAAGAGCCCATGACCAGCCAGATGAGGTAAGACTGATTGATATTGTTCCGGGCTAACACCTTCCCCGGGCAAAGCTTGCCCAGCCTAGCCTAGGCTCCTGATAGGAGACGCTTTGAAGCAGGGGCAGCAGCGTCATTTCCACTGCTTGTCAACGTTGGAATGCACTCCCATCCAATACACGGCATGCCGCTGCAACTGGTCAACCAAACATCTGCATCGCTTCAATTTGGCCGGAACGGCCTTGACAATGCTGCTAGCGCAAAAGTAATCACACATGTGGCATCACTGCAGCAACAGCTGCCTGCATGAGTGCAAAGATTATTGCTGAATCTCAAGGTTAGCAGCACACTAGGGTACCCGCAACAGCATTCAATCGAGTAAAGCACAAAGCACCGCATCCGCAGAACACTGCTGTCCTGCCTTTTGCCATAAGTCCAGAGTTTCTACACAGCATATCATCGCATAGCGCATCATAATCTATCTCCTCATCAGGGGCTGCAGCAGCACAGACGACGTGCATACAGCTCAAGTAACCCACATCATCGTGGCGGCCTAAGTGAATAAAGCAGTGCAGCAAGATGAGCTCTGAGACAATAACCCAACGTCAGGCAAAGGCCCAGGCCAGTTGCCACCACACAAGTTTTGCAACAGCACTAAGCCATCCGCGGCCACAGGCAAAAAGACACTGAAGTCGTAGCAGTGCTATAGCAATGCCGCCTGGAACACACGGCACATCACGTCACATACATACATACATACATACATACATACATACATACATACATACATACATACATACATACATACATACATACATACATAC
>CADDIJ020002627.1:0-59948 GCA_902809745.2 Tetradesmus lagerheimii | reverse complement strand
ACACAATCAAGCTTTGAAGGATAGAACCATGCATATTCAGGCACTGCAGCAAATGCCCAATACGATTTGCCTGCATTCTCTCATGCTGCAAACACATCGGATGGATTCCATTGATATAAATTTGCATTGCCACTTAAATTCATGCACAAGCAAAAACATCACATGTTGCAACAAACATCTAGTCATCAACCACAACTCAAGCTGGGCTTTTCATGCTTTGTCCACGCCTTTGCTGCAATTTTCTTGCAGATGCCCAGCCAGCACCAGAGAGGCCCCGCACCAGACGTGCTGCTGCAGCCGCAGCTGCAGCAGCAGCAGCAGCGATGCATCGGCTGGACAATGACCAACAGTCAGCTTTGGGCACGGTAGCAGCAGCTGAAGTTGCACCAGCAATTGCACCACCTGCCACACCTGCAGCAGTACAGCCAAGGGGCCAAGCATCACCTGCTGGTGCAGCGCCCCAAGACACACAGCAGCAGCCACAGGATCCTATTGCAGACCTGTATGCAGCCATCCAGTCAGGCCAGGAGCTGAACATCGCGCCTTTGTGCACAGATACCAGATCCAGGCTAGAGGCAGAGGCAGCAGCACTTGTGGCCCCCAAGCCACTGCAGCCCCTCCCGACAAACGTGCAGTTTGGGGATGCACAGCAACGGGCCATGGACACAGTCAGGGCAGCATTGCAAGCAGCAGCAGGTGTTCAGTCCGCAGGCCCAGGCAGCATTTCAGCAGCGCCGCAGATCATTGCATTGCAGTGAGCACCAGGCTGTGGCAAGAGCTTTGTCACCACAGCCCTGGTCGACAGTCTAGTCAAGGAGGGGATAGCTGTCCTGGTCAGCGCCACCACAGCAACTGCAGCACGAAGGCTAGGACTCAGTCCTGCAGACACCACCCACAGCGCTTGTCAGCTGCCCGTGCGCGGAGCAGCGGGCCCACTCCGTGCCATGTCAGCTCAGACACTGGCACTAGAGAGGGCACAACTGGTAGTGGTGGATGAGTGCAGCATGCTAACGATTCAGCTGCTCACATTGTTGCTGCACCGCCTGGCGCAAGCAACATTGCCGGGGCAGCCGCCAAAGGTGCTGCTCTTGGTAGGTGACATGGGCCAGTTGCCGCCTATCTGTGGCCATGGCCGGCGCAGCCGCCGCAACCGCAAGCGCCGCAGCAAGCACGCTGCAGCACACTTGTGCCCTCACTGCCACCTGTTGCGCTGCAGTGCTTTCCAGGAGGCCACACATGTTGAGCTGGATGTGGTTTACAGGCAATTGCAGGACCCTGGCCTTGCTCAATTCCTAGGCCAGGTTCGCGGCAGCCGCCCCACACAGCAGCAGTTGCAGCAGGCACTGGGGCGATGCTGGGGCCACAACGCTCGAGACATCAGTGCCTTGCTGGACACCACTGCCACTGTGCTGTGCACCCACAATCGCGATGTGCGCAGGCACAACGAGCGTGCGCTCAAGTGGCATCGTGCCAACAACCCAGCAGTGTCCGGCCCCGTGTACAGCGTCAGCATGGAGCACAATGCCCGTCAAGACGAGCACATGATGCCTTGGCTTGCCAAGCCAGGTTTTCACCTGCTCACCAGTGTCGCCAAGGGGTGCCGAGTGGTGTACACCAAAACCATCTGCAAGACCTCCGGCGCCACCAACAGCGCCCTTGGCACGGTAGAGGAGGTGGTGCTTGGCACGCCACCACCATGTGCTGATGCAAGCAAGCCATGGGTGCAAGCGCTGAAGGTGAGACTGGACATTGGCGGCCGCCT
The DNA here is from genome assembly GCA_902809745.2 of Tetradesmus lagerheimii. NCBI lineage: Eukaryota > Viridiplantae > Chlorophyta > Chlorophyceae > Sphaeropleales > Scenedesmaceae > Tetradesmus > Tetradesmus lagerheimii. Next base: position 58,186 of record CADDIJ020002627.1, on the reverse strand, counting down.
AGTCACTGTATCACGCACAGTGCAGCACACCACACGCCGCCAAGACAAAGACTTCACCAAGGCCACCTTCCCTCTGCTGCTAGGGTATGCCATCACGGCACACAGGGCTCAAGGTGCGACTCTCACTGGCCGGACCATCATCCACGTGCACAAAGCCTTTGCCCCAGGCATTGTGTATGTAATGCTCAGCAGGGTGACTACTAGGGACAACCTGTTCATCCTTGGCGAGCTGAAGCCAGAGGACTTTGTCCCAGCAACAGCAGCAGCATTTCCAGCAGAGGGAGCAGCAGCGGAAACAAGCAGCAGCAGCAGCAGTGGCCACAGCAGTGGGGGCAGCCAGGTCGACACCTCAGATGAGGCTTCTTCATGACAAGCACAGCAGTGGAGCAACAGCCACGTCAGGAAACTGCCGCATCACAGCAGCAACAGCAGCAGTTGGGGTCTGTATTACAGTAGCAGCAGGCAAGCAGGGGCAAAGATGAGGCTCCCCTGCCGTGTCATGGTAGCTGCAGCATATCCCTTGGGGGACTTGTTCGTGAGGCTAGGAACTGGATTCACATACCCGTGCCTGCATGAGTATGTGTTGGCGGCGGCGCCAGTTTGTAAAAACTAATGATAATAATTGCACCAATTCTTTTGTCCAAGCAGACACGATATAGGCACTTGGTGTTGTCTAGACCTCCCATCCAACATAGTGGATCATTACTTGACATGCCATACGAAAGACAGCTTGCTGATGGCGTAAGATTTAGTGACGAATGACCCGTGCAAACGAACTCGAACATCTATCATGAACGCCGATGGGAACGTCAGAACAAGTATGAGACAGCTGCCTGCAGCAATACCGTCTTCAGCGTCCTGCCACAATTCATACAAAGGCATATTCATAACGTTTACGGCATTACATCGTTGGGCTAGACACGTACTCGACAAGTGCAGCACAGTTACTGCAACACAGGCAGGAGGCCTTCGACTTGTTGCGGCAAACAGACGACTTAGATTTGCTGGCAGGACCCAGTGGACACCCAGAACGGATCGCGAATTCAACGCACACAGCAGCTGCAGCGCCAGCAGGCATGGAGGGAGCAGATACAGCAGCAGCAGCTGTCTGGACAGGTGCAACAGCCACCAGACCTGCAGGACCATACAGAAGGCTTGCAGCAGGCGTGATAACAGCGCAACAACAACAACGCAAGCAACAACAACATATTAAACAACGCAACACAACAACAACACAACACAACTCACTCGACTTGCTTACGCACTAGTTGTTGCTCCAGACAACTGTCTGCTACTCTTCCTTGTAACCTTGTGGCCTCCAGGCAAGCCCATCGTTTGGCAGTGGAGTTCACCACCCTTCCCTCTTTCTCCCGCCCCGGGGGGGGGGGCGCGGGGCCGATGGCGTTGATGCTATGGCTTGATCTGGTAATTTGATGATGATGATGATGATGATGATGATGATCAGGGATGATGATGATGATGATGATGATGATGGCAATGGAGTTCACTACCTCTTTAAGTTCTCAAGCATCTAGAAGCATTAGGGAAGCATTAGGGATTTGCTCCGCTGCACCTGCTCCACCCGAAAGGCTCGCAAAAAACTATGCTGCAGGCGTGACACCTTATCACAGGTATGAGGTGGTCAAACATCAACTGCTTCTATGTGTATTTGCTGACATCAGGAGTCAGCCAGATCCAGAGCCCAGATCTGGTTGGCAACCAGATGCATATATGTGCCAACAGGACTTCCAACAAAGCTTCCAACAAAGTCTCGGATGTCTCATTCAGACGCTGGACCAACCACCCTTGGCACATCATCACATACTTCACAAAGTCACCCTCCGACATGCCAGCTAGTACGTATACCACTGCATACAGTGCTGCCCACGTGCGTGCACGCACTGCTGAGCTCAAAAATTGCCAGCTTATGTCTCTTGGCTGTGAGTCTGCTGTTCCTGCTGATTCCTGCATCCGGCAGCAGCTGTGCATGACAAGCTGTAAGCATCGCCTGCTGCTGCTGCTGCTGCTGCTGCTGCTGCTGTTCACTTTGGCGCCATGCCCAGCCCCTTCAGCATCTCACCAGCATCTCCCTGGAGCCTCCTGCTGCTGCTGCTGTGCCTGAGGCCCTGCTTGCACACAAACACGGACAGCGACAGGCAGCAGCACACCAGGAGAACGGCTCACGAGCTATAACTTTGTGGCGCACACGGCAGGCTGGCGGTGCACAGTTGTCACTCCTGAAAGCCCTACAAATAATCAACTCTGTGTCCCATATGTGTCGTCACTTGTTGCAAAAAGCTGCTCGGCACTGCCAACATAGGTATATACCATTGAGGCATGAGTTGTCAATGACGAGTTGTCAATGACAACTTGTCATGCATAAGTTGTCACGCAGATGCTTGGCGTACCTGCAGCAGCAGCAGGCTGTGGCGTTGCAGCTCCAAAGTCCTGCCCGCGAGCCTGCCCACTGGCTGGGCCCTCATTCTTGCCTGTTGCAGTGGCTGCGCTGTAAGCAGGGTCACCTTTTGACCGCTGGTGGTGAGCTTCCGTTCCTGCAAGCATGAATGCAGATGGATGCTTTTCACAGGTAGGAAAGCAGCAAACAGGGTACAAGTTTAACAACAGCTACAAAGCGGCTGCGCAGGAGCAGCAGGGTGCTGCAGCAGCAACACTACCCAGCATGAGCGCAGGCAGGGCCAATGATACAGCTGTCAGCTGGGAGATAGATTCATCAGCCAACAGACTGCTCTTTATGCACACATGCCTGGAATGTGCGACTTGATCAGCTCCTTCACAGCTCTTCGTTCGTCAGCCATGTTTGAGTTGAGATGAGGAAACTTGCGTGATCGTCGATGATACGTTGAAAACATAACGTAGATGAATGTATGAGATGTCAGGGAACAGGCAAGGCGTGGCCGGGCCGAACAGTCAACAACAGTCAGGCTGACGTCAGGACCAACGTCTCCGAGTTGCGCAGGACACATATAATCGTGTACTCGGTTCAAGCACTGCTGCAACCTCTGGTTAGAATCACACACGGAGCAACTCGTCGCAAACCTAGGTCCTGTCAACTGCCAAGTTCCGGGATGCCTTGCTTGCAGTTGCGGTTGCAACTAGGGGGTTGCTTTCAATTACATCCCTTTGTAAAGGATTGCAAGATTCTTACTTGCGCAGATCTGTCTGCTATGGTGCAAAGCGTACGCATGTGTAAGTTTGCAGCAACCATGAACTCCTGGTGGCGGCAGTACCAAGCATCAATAACAGTTTGTGTCTCGCAGCGTCGGAAATTTGACCCCGTATTTTTCATACCCTTTTGCGACTGTCAGCAGGGCCCCCTTCTGTCAGGTCATAGAAAAGGGGGGGGGTTCCGAAAAGCCCGCGTTCTCACCACACTTTCGAAACGGGTATGCAGCAGCACAGTTTCAAAAGGCCGAAAGACTTTCGAAAAAGGAATGAGCGAATTCGAACATGCAGTTGCTGAAAGCAGGGGTGTGACTGGCTGACAGAACCGCTCTTTTCACGGAGCGTAAAAGTGCCTTTTCAACATGCACTGCAGCATTGCGAGCAGTACATTTCCACGGGGTTGATGGCAGTAAAGGTATAGCCAGATATGGGTTACACGTCATAGGCACACGGAAACTGGAACAGCTTTCAAATTATACTGGCCAGCGTGCTGATCTGCGCTACATACAACGCCGCGCCACAGTGTGAAATTTCAGCATGGTAGCCAGCTCACCCTTGCTGCCCTGCAGCATTCACAACCACACTGCACAACCATCACGTTGGACATGCCAATGAGTGACCAGTGCTTTCTGGCAAAACCACGCGTCACCCTAGCCTAGAGGCTATTGCCAGTGGCTACTGGCTGCTGCTTCTCCTAGCTAGACCGTTGAATGCTGTGCATAGCCCCCCTAAGGTCTTCTGTAGCAAGTGTGAACCCGGGAACGGCTTGGATCACATCTTCAGTCGAGGTCTGCCATGTTGTACACCTGCAGCCAGCAGCAGCAGAGGAGTCAACTGATGGAACCAGCAGCCAGCATGCTATCGGCCATGCAGAACACAGGCGTGTTCTGCTTGTCCAATGTGTCCGCCTAGTGCTGTGCAAAGGCTGGCCTAGGCTGACGAAGTGCATGACGGATTGCTGCATGCCAACATTGCAAGAAAATTGTTTCATGCTGTGCGGCCTGTTCTTCTTACCGTTCCTGGGGGGACAGCTGGTGCTTGGTCCGCACAGCGCTGTATACTACACTGCACTTGCAGCACTGGCAGTAGACTTGATCACCTGCAACGCAATAGCACGCATGCAGGCTTCAGGCACAAAGTACAGCAAACACGTAACAGGCCGATTTACAGCGATAGACATGCGCTACACCGACACCAAGGCATGCATACATGCGCTGTGTCAGTTCACAAGAGCTGCGAGCAGATCCAGAAACCTTCTGCTGTTGCAAACAGTCCAGTGTCACCGCAGCTCACCATGTCAGGCCCCGCACATGTACTTCAAGCCGAGGGGACAACCCAACGGCACCGGCAAGACGCAACAGCCAGCCACACCTGCAGACACAGTTAGGACGTTGTCACAAGAGTGCTGCCAGCAGAGCAAGCAGCACCAGATCCGATCAGCTAGGTGCACTGTCTGGCCCAGCCAGGCTGCTGGGTTCTTCACCGCACCTGCCATATGCCTCTTTGCACAGAACCTATTGCAGGCAGCTGCATGCTGGCTGCCATAAGTCGCATACACCCGCCAATGTGCTGCTAGCGGAAGATCGGTGCTCTTCGCCATTGCTGTTGGGGATGCATGCTAACCGCCAGGCTGCTGCAGCTGCTGTTCGCTGGTGCTGTGATCCTTCTGTCATGCAGCCCAGTTGCATTTGATGTCAGCTGTTACAACTACAGTGCTGCTGCACAGTAAGTACATCATGTGTGGGGTGCTGCAGCTGCACTGCTAACCTGCCCCAAAGCACAGATACGTTGCTGATCTCCTGCATCCCACCTTCCATGTTGACAGATGAGTAGTATTTGGCGTGCAGGCGGGCAAGACGCGGCTGCGACTCGACCACATGAGCTCCTGTGGCCCTGCAGTACGCGTGGGCCCTCATCTCATCCGCTAGCCAGGGCTTGCCGCCTACACTCACTGTTGCTGCGTTTTGTGTGGGGTGTGTACTGACTGGCTATCACTGCTCAACAACCGTTCAAAGTCACTTGTCTGTTGCTAGTAAGTACTGTTACACATTGAGCGACGCGTTTCGGACTCTTCGTCCATCATCAGGCTGTCTGTGTGAACAGCACTAGCACTAACAAGTATGGGCCATCAGGCGCAACAGAACTGGCAGGGTTAGGTTGTAGGGTGAGGCCACAGGCTTTCAAACAGCCAGTGGCTCGAACCCTGCAACCATTCTGGGGAACATACATAATGAGAACATGCAGGGTGAGAGCCACTGGCTGTTTGAAAGCCTGTGGCCTCACCCTAAAACGGCCAAAGCAGCACTGATATTCAGTGGCTAGCTTTGACCACCAGAGAACCCAGATTCCTGTTTTTCTTGTACGCAACAATACTCTGCACGGTACATCCTTTTGCGAGTGCTGAAAAACGCAGATGCTGGTGTTTCACGGGGTTAAGTTGTGTTACGATGAGGAGGACGCAGATCACAGTACTATGCGACACATAGATCTCCTTGCATGACGTAATACGTTCTTCTGCCCCCGTTGCCGCATGGATCAAAGATGGAACCAGTTGACTTTTTGAGCCGAGTGTCACTTGAGGGTTGTTTCACTCACAGCTAGAATCCTTCCTGCAGCGCATGAACTCATTGCTTGCGATGTCAGGTATTTGTGTTGCACCTGCAGCTGCCTGGCTGATCGTGTAACCTGACTCCTGCCACTGTGGCAGTGCCACATGCCACTCATACCGTCTTGATCGCTGACAGCTGGATCAGAGGCTGCTGAAAATGTGCTCGCCTTACATGTGGTCATAGTGTCGCAGCAGCACTAGCAGCATGATTTCGATCAGACAGTATCTGCCTGCGCTGTAGCTACTGCAGCAGCATCAGCACAGTTGTACACAACAGAGCATGTCTGACTAGCGTCAATGCAGCGCAGCATCAGTTGAAATAGATGTGTTTGCTCGTGGTTTGATTGTGAGCTTGCTTTTGAGGCCCGCTCATGCGTCTGTTGGCCTTCAGGAGCTTCTTGTTGCTGTCGTGCCTGCTGGAAGCTCAGTGCAACGATGCTATAACGGCACTTTTGAAAATTCGTTGATTGGATGTTTCTGAAAGCTCCATCTGTTGAAAAGCCAGTGACGCGATTACGGTGCCGTCAACGGTCTGCTGTCATACCCGCCCGGGTGTTCAAATAGGCGTGAAACATAGGTTCGTTTCAATTACACACATTCAAAACACAGCCTGTGTTGGAAACGTGTTGCGGTCACACGAGAAACACCTTTCCCTCAGTCACCAGTGTGAAAAGCCATATTCCTTCAGTCCAGAAAGCAGGGGGTGTGACCAAACTGTGGGTTTCGTCAGTAGTGGTAATATTTCCGACGAGGATACAATATCAATAGCTGAAACAGGTGCACAAGAGATTATGTTCAACACCAAGCCTCAACTGCAGTGCAGCCAAGTGTACTCAACACGGTACGTGGTTTACGCATGCTGCTGCCGGCGCACAGCTGCCAAAACCCTGAAACATCCGCCTCAGCCGTGGCATCCTTCACTCAAAATAGCTTCCACCCACTGCATACAAACAGCCAATTTAGCTGCATCAACGCCAGCTGTGACTTTTGGCTTTATTATGCTGCAAACAACACCGCAGTGTGTCATCATCATCATCATACAACACCGCAGTGTGTGTGGGAGCTCCACAATAAGGTGCAGGACAGCTGCCAGGATACTAAAGCTGCACATAAGACCACTCAAGACACAAACAACGCCGGTGCTTTGTGTTCTTGACCACTGCAACTGCTGCTGTATACGCAGGGCCACCGGTGTGCCTGGCGCTGCTGAAGCAGCAGCAAGCAAAGCGGTCGTCAGCCCGCTGTGGGATGACCCAAACAACACTGTAAAGTGAACGGTTCTTATGCTCCAGATGAAAGCAACATCATACCTGAAGCAACGCACTGTGGTGATCAGTGACACCCACAGCACGCACGATGATATTGATGACTCCCACAACACAGCACAACTGCCGCTGGTATCATGGGGTAGATACTACGGTATCGATGGGTAGATACTGTCTCAGCCTGCACCTTTTACCCTTGGGAACCCCATCCGCCCCCACCGCGACAAATCACATGAGGATCAATATCATCAAATCATCCAATCAAGCCATAGCAATACTGTGTGACCAGGGTAAATACTGTGTGACAACAGCAGCCGCAGCACGCAACATGCACCACGCAATCAAGCTGCAGCAGCCAAACAACGTTGAAATGCTTCAGTCACACAGCTGCCCAAAACTCTGCCAAAACTTCCTCTGTGATCTGTGAGTAGCGCTCACCCTGCTGCACATGCAGCTCTTGCAAGCGCCCCAGCCCTGTCAGCTGCATCAGCCCTTCCTTTGCCAAACCAAACATGTGATGCTCGGCACACAACGTTAGCTGTGTCAGCTGCGCCAACATGCCCAGACCAGTCAGAAACTCTGCATCTCCAAAATCCACACGACACCTGTCAAACGTCAAATCGTGCAGCTCTGTTAGGCTGCTTACCAAAGCACACGCTGCTTGATTGTCGACACCATATTCACCCAAATTTGCAGCTTGCATGTGCAGGCGTGTCAGGCCGATGAGTGCTGTCAGCGCAATTGCATCATTGTGCTCCAGTTCACTCTCCCCACAGATAATGCTAAGGTCCTGCAGATCTGCCAGCCCTGCCAGGCTGCCGCACACAGCCATTGCTTGATACAAGTACTGCCTTTGCACTGGACTATCAAACAGCAATTCACCATCTTCGTCACTGCTACTGCTGCCTCTGTACGGGTTGTAGCCAGGCCCATTGCAGTACCCATTATCCTCTGCTGCGTTGCAGTATAGCACCAACTTGGTGAGGCCAGTGCAAAGCGCCACACCTTGCACCACCGTTTTCAACTCGTCCGGGGTGGTTGGCCTGTTGCGGGACTCATCCTGTTCAAGCAGCAACTCACGTAGCTTAGGCAGCTGCACCCATGCTGCTGCCGCCTCTGCTGCAAGCACCATGTCACGATAACGCAGCGTGAGATGCTTCAGCGCTGGCAGTTGTGTCAGCTCAAGCAGCAGCGGCTGCTGCTGCCCAAACTCTGCCAGCAGATCAAGGTGCTGCAGCTGCTGCAGTGGCAGCACTGATGCTAGCGCACGCCGCGAAAAACCGACCATTAGCTGCAGGTGCTGCAGCTGTGCTGGCAGCTGTGCTGGCAGCTGTGCTGGCAGCTGTGCTGGCAGCTGTGCTGGCAGCTGTGCTGGCAGCTGTGCTGGCAGCTGTGCTGGCAGCTGTGCTGGCAGCTGTGCTGGCAGCTGTGCTGGCAGCTGTGCTGGCAGCTGTGCTGTCAGCTGTGCTGGCAGCTGTGCTGGCAGCTGTGCTGGCAGCTGTGCTGGCAGCTGTGCTGGCAGCTGTGCTGGCAGCTGTGCTGGCAGCTGTGCTGGCAGCTGTGCTGGCAGCTGTGCTGGCAGCTGTGCTGGCAGCTGTGCTGGCAGCTGTGCTGGCAGCTGTGCTGCAGCACAGATCCCTCTGCAGGATTGAAGGGATGCTCACAGCTGCTACCTGCTATCCTCTGTAGCTGCGTCAGATGTGCCAGATGCAGCACTGGCAACAGCACGCTACGTGAAATCTGCAGCTGCTGCAGCTGCGGCAGTGGCTGCTGCAGCAGCTGCTTCATAAAAGCATCTGCGATGCGACCTCCAAACTCCAAAGATGTCAGCTGAGTAAGCTGCGCTAAACATGTCAGCCGGTCGGCCGGGGTTGTGGGCTCATACCTCTGCGTCATGCTGACCAGCTTCAGGTTGGTCAACCGTGCAAGCGCTGCAGGCAATCCGTTGAGGTTCGTGCTGGAGCTTTGTGTGAGGCCAAGCTCCAGGCAAGTGAGGCTGTGTGCTGGCAGTGCAGCCAGCATGCCTGCAGCCCCCGGCATGTTGCAGCTGAAGCTGGCCAGTCGCCAGCGCTGCTGCTGCTGCTGCTGAGGACAGACAAGAGCTGCTGTTGCAGCTGATCCAGAAGCAGCAGGTGCTGACGCTGCTGCTGCTGCTGGTGACGTATGTGCAACCTGAGCTGCTGCTGCCCCCACCAGAGCACAGTGCAGCTGTTGCCCCATGGCAGTGAACTCAGGGTTGTTGAAATCCCAGCTCACTACATCAAAGCGCTGCAGCTGTACGTCGGCAGAAATGCATCTCACCAAGTGTAGGTGCTTTGGCAACCAAACTGCAAAGCTGTGCAGCTGCGACACATCTTGCCGCTGGTTCAACACAACGGCTGTGGTGCACACGCTGCTCTGTTGCACTGCCTTTCTCCAGGCCTTGCAAACGCATGCTGCTGCGCATAGCACTTTTGGGTCTGTGATGACTGCTGGATGCTCCATTGCAAGTTGGTGCTAGTATGTAGCTGCATGGTGCTTCCTGATAGATCACCACAGTGGACAGGCATGGGCAGCAGCGGTAGCACATGGCCTGAGCATTTGACTGAGTAGTTGAAGCACGCACCTGCTGCTAGCCTAGCACGCTGCGAAGTGAAGGGTGAACTGAAGGGGTTTTGCATGAAAAGATTGCATACAGGACTACACCCTGCTCATGTGCTGGTTGAGCTGCTGCTTGCCAGCAAGTGCCCAGCTCTCGTTCCATGTCGTAGCGATGTACGTTGCAGCTGTGCGGAAAGACGTGTTTGCCTAGATTTCGCTAGATTGAGCGAGCTGATCTCCTGTGTAGGATCAAAACACGGGCTACTTTTGGGTGGAGAAAATTGAGTCACTGCATCCGGTGCAGCAAGCAGCGACAACTGCGGACCGGCTCTAGGCAACGTACTGAACAGGCAGAAGTTGTGCAGCGACCGGATCAGGCCGCAGCAAATGACCGGCCCTACACTACTACAACCACACCACCTGTCATCGTCCCTGTCAGTGACAGTGCAAGGTCATCTCGTCTCTGCAACCTGTCCTCTGAGCCTCCGAGCTCTGAAGCAGCAAACATTGCTGAACATCGCCTACCGCACCGTATACCATGGGTGTTCACCACACTGCATGCACTTGAACAGTCACTTTCACCAAGCACGTGCATGCTGCACCTGATATCGACTGGCAGCTGCACACTGTGACCATCAGCGTCTGCTGTTGCTTCTCTCGATTACCAGTGGCTACCAGCGATGCAGTGGCCTGAGGCAGCAAGATGCAACATGCTCACTACGTGGCACGACTTGCAAATCATTCATATGTCATGCACCAAAACCCTACCTTTGGCTCTGTCAAATGCTGAGTAACAGCATGCCTCACGGGCAGCATATATGCACCTTCCACATGGGAAATGTTCAGAAAGGCAATGGTTGGAACAGCAGTGTAGCTGCCCCCTGTACTGTGGCAGAGTGGGATTGCAACCAAGGGTTGCTTTCCAAAAGCACGGTACACGCGGCGCATGCAGCTCACAATTAAGCGTGCTTGTTTGCACGAGAGCTGCAATAATCCGAATAAACAAGTGATGCAAACTCTGCTGCAACCCGGTTGGAAGGCTTCCAACAGTTACGGCCCGGCCAGCAACAGCGTGCACCTGATGGGCCCAGTAAAGGCCACCTGTGCTGCTGCTGTCTGCGTCCTGGCCAGCGCAGCAGCCTCATCATCATTAAACCACCCAATCAAGCCATGGCATCAACGCCATTGGCCCCGCGTCCCACCGGGGCGGACAAAAGAGAGCGCAGCAGCCTGCTGCGATCAGATTGCAGCGGGCGTGATAGCTAGCAGCAGTGACACTGCATGCTTGTCAAGCTGTCGACAACACCGGACCTGGCCTAGGTTTAGGCTGAACCTGGGTCAAAGACACCCGTAAAACTCCATGCTCAGACCATGATGCAACAATGTCTCTCAAGCTGCGTCGTTGGCAACATAACATACAGGGCAACCTGACTGTGTTCAAGCAACAACACCCAGGCCCTGCAGAACGGTTCTGCTTACACGCAACATATGCATTCAAAATGCACACCAGAGTTCAGCAGTCTACATGCACTCATACACTGCATTCAATCCAAAGTTTGGTCATGCATCACAACTGTAAAAAATCCTGGCAATGCTGACATGCTCTTAGCTGCTGCAACAGAAGAGGAGCTGCTGCTGAGACAGCAGTACATATTAGCAAACAAGATGTTGGTTTCCTTATGGGCTAAGCACACTGTGGGGAGCATACTATGGGCCTCCTCAAATGTGCCCAATTGATTCAACACTGCTCACTGAACAACAAGAACGCGGGCCAAGTTTCATCCCAGACGAGAGCTTTACTAAAGCTTTACGGTAAAGGCAGCTACAGACAACCTCTGCCACAGTGCAACGTCCTTGCAATAGGGACCCGCCCCTGCTGAAGGGGCTGTTCTGCCTGATCAGCATCATATTGCTACAGCAGCTTGCTCAGCGCCCCTGTTGCCTGCTGCTGCTGCTGCTGCTGCTGCTGCTGTTCACTTCCCAGCCATGCCCAGGCCTTTCAGCATCTCACCAGCCGCCCCAGGAGCCTCCTGCTGCTGCTGCTGTTGAGCCCAGGCCTGCATCGCGTTATGAGATTCTAGGGCCAGCGCACCCGCCGCGGGACGACAGGCAACAGCGGCAGTGAGCAGCAAAGCAGCGGCATGAACCTGTTAGGGTGCTGCACAGTGCAGCATCTGCTGCCACTGGCAGGCCTGGCAGGCATAGCGTGCCTGCAAGATGACAGGACCATGAGCTTGTCCAAGCTACAGCATACTGGTGGCGTCAGGTGCAATTTATCACGCGATATGCATGCAGTCACAGTGTTGTGTGATGTTGCTCACTGATGCTGTGTGATGCTGCTCACTATCCTCACAAGCGGAGCAAGTATGCCAGTTTCAAACAGCTGCAGTTGTGCTGGGGCTAACACTCACCTTGGGCATCGCTGCTGCCAGCATCTAGGCCAGCTGGTGCCTCTGCATGGCCGTGGAGGCCTGCGCAAGGACAGCAGCGCAACACGTCAGTGCTGGGGCAGGATAACGCCTAGGATGCAAGGCTAACACATGCTGCAGCAGTGCATATATGCCGGCCAGTGCGCATGGGCAGAATGCGCCAGGCAAGGCATTCTGCAGTGCAAAACTCAGATGGCGGCCAGCCTGACCTGCAAGTGCTGTGAGCTCTGCTGCTCCAGTGCAAAGATGAAACGACTGCGTGTACATGCATGCATGGTGAGGGGCGGACAGCTAGACTGCAACCTTTCTGACCACATCTTTCCTACCACGCTTTGGCTTCTTTATGTCATGTCCGCGTAGCACGTGCTCTGTGAGCTTGTCCTTCGTGTGGTCTGTGAACTTGTCTTTTGCTTCGTGGGCCTTAATGCTCTTGGGGTGCACCTTGCCGGTCAAGCCAAAGCCTGTGTGCACACGGTGATCATCGCTGCCAACGTTGCCTAGGTGGTATGCTGGATCCCCAGACTCACATGCCTTGTGCTCTTTTGTGCCTGCAGGAGTAAAACGCCAGGGAGCAGCAGCAGCAGCAATGAGCTGCGATAACAGCAGTAGCAGCAGCGAAAGATAGACATGGTATGTGATAGGTGAAGAGAAGAAAGCGGTTGAGCTTGCCAGGATATTGTAATGCTTGCCTGGCACGAGGGCCTTGAGCTGCGTTTTGATGGCTGCCTTTTCAAGAGCCATCTTTGAATGGCTGCAGTGCAGTGGCGTGCAGCAGACGAAGTGGCCAACTTGGCGGATCGGACAGGACAACACCCAAGTACGATGAAGTTACTATGCTTAATTGCTGCATTTTGCTATGGATGGGCCACCGAGCACAATGTTGCGAGGCCTTCCCCTGCACGAGGAGTCTTTACGTCACGGGATAACGCAGATGGACGGTTGACAGCGTGCATTGATCTTTATTGTAATCTAAACCATTGGCCCGAGACATAGTTTATATACTCGACCTCCCCGCAGATGTTCTCGCCGCACTTCTGGTAGCAGTACTGCCAACAACCCTAGTTGCCTGCCTCAAAAGTCGGTTGCGCAACAGTTGCGCATTGAACACTAGCAGAGCCCTGGAGCTACCGGTATGAAAAGTATGGAATCTCCAGGCGCACAGAGCCGTCTGCTGAAACATGCGGTCATGTGCATGCGCATCACACACGATCCTTGGATGCATGCTGGACTTGCAGTTGTGCAGAACGCCGGTGTGGACAATCCATCAACAAGGCATGCATTCGACAACCAGGAGACAAAGGCCGCACAGCTTGACATTGCAATCAAATCAGCTTCATGATAGGGCCATACCCCACATTAATGAAAGGTGCTGATCGCTGCTTATTGCAACAGCCTGTCCCCGTGAGGGATCAAGTGCAGAGCAATGATCTCAACCCTCCGCGGACTGCCCTCCATACACTGCTTGCGGCAAGCGCAGACAGTCAGTCCACGACACATAAAGTCATTGCTAGTCATGTTTGGCGTCAGGGAAAACGTTAGCAACACACTGTGCATATCATATACTACGGTAGTACTGCTGGCATAGCCTATATATACGGTATCATACCGCGGCTGTTGCAAACACCATTGCCTGGCATCATAATGCTGTGGGGATCTGCTGCAGCGCGAGCCTCAGGTGACAGCTAGCTGGCTTGGTTGCCAGTGCCCTCGCTGTTCACCGCCTGCTGCTAGCTGCTGCTGCTGTTCTTGCACGTCTTGTGCGTACTCCTGCCCCTTGCTGTCCTCTTCATGGTGCTCAGCACGATGATGGCCACCTGCATTCACAAGATCAGCAGCAGCACAGACATGGCACAGAGCAACAGATTGTCCCATTCATCACGGTAGTAACACTTTGTCCCATTCATCACGGTAGTAACACTTTGTCCCATTCATCACGGTAGTAACACTTTGTCCCATTCATCACAGTAGTAACACTTTGTCCCATTCATCACGGTAGTAACACTTTGCAACCCACGTCGAGCAGCGAACATGCAATGCTGCCAGACTGCGGTATTTTAAGTCAGCTGCCAGCTGTCACAGCTGCCACGGTGGCAAAAATTCTGTGCATATATGTTCACCAGCACTGCTACTGAGTGCACATCCTAGCCTAGCCTAGGACAGTGTGGCATACGTCTGGGCTGCTGCAGCTGCCTGCTTGATGTCTTCCCCACTGCCCCTACTTGTGGCACAAGCAGGCTGCGTGTGTGCACGGCTTACGCTTCACCAACCACAGCCAAACTGCTCACCTGCTATTGCGTTTGTGACGTAATCCTGGGCTGCTGCAGCTGCCTGTTTGATCTGTGGGCCCACTGCTCCCACCACAGGCAGCACGGGGCCAATGCTTTGCCCTGTTGCATCAGTGGCTTGATAAGCAGGGTCACCAGAAGTGAGATGCTGCTGTGCAGCAGTGCCTGCAAGGACATGTTGAATTGCAAGCACGACGAGTAGATAGTGTGTATGCCATACCAACGGTTGTTTAAAGGCATGTGGTGGGCCGAACCGTGTTTTCACTGAAGAAATAATCAGCACAGTACGCAACAGCTGAGATACATCTGGCAGCAGCAAAGCAGCAGTAGCAGCAGCAGCAGCAGCATGTTGCTGCTGCAGGAAAGTGCTGTAGACTACAGGCAGCGCCAGCGCGAGCTGGCACTTGTGCAGTACGAGCACCTGCTTACAGCATGCAAACAAGCATAAAAGGTTTAGGTTGATGCAGCAGCTGCAGCTGACCTGGGATGTATGACTTGGCCTGCTCTGCTAAGGCGTGCCACTCGTCCATTCCATGCTGCTGCTCATACTCTGCGGTACCGGGTATAGAAGCTTTTATCCTTCCAATTGCGTCGGACATAGCTGATCACGAAAAGCGAAGCAGAGCAGCAGGCTAGACGGGTCTGTCGAAAGTCGTCCAAAATAAGTCCGCAGCGTTTGAAGCCGGTCCGTGGCGTACTTGATCAGGCAATTGAAGGATTCATCTGCCACTGAAGTTGTTCTACTCAACAAAGAATCTCAAATGCTTGTCCTACCTCAGTATGACGGCGTCGCCTGCTGCATTCAAACTGCATACGCAGCTGAGTCAGGGCAGACATGCTCACGTGGAGGCAATATATGCGGCAGTGCACGACGTGTTGGCTCTCTGACCAAGGTCCGGTTGTGTGAACTTCACAGCAGTCTGCTGCACGCTGGGTTCTTTGCCTGACATCTTCCAGTAAACGTAGGCTAAGCATCAAGGCTTTTGGCAGGCAAGCCTGCCGATGCTCCTCTGCACGTGAATAGTATGGACTGCAGCACACCAGATCAGAGCAGAACAAAGACCAGGTTTACCAAGGCCCGAGGTGTATTGATAGAACTCACCCCTCTGCCAATTGCATTACGCACAAACACACTGAACATGAAGTGATATCCAAAGTACTGCATTGCCAGACCGCCTCATATGCCACCTCCTGCCAGGCCTCGTGTAAAAAGGGCTGCAGGCTTCGTGGCCGCATGGTGCTCAACAGGCCAGCTGCATTGTGCTGCGAGCAAATCACAACTGACATCAACATGGTACTCACACGCCAACATATCGTGGGTCAATCCAGCCGTGCGTGCATGTACAGCCTTGCATGCAGGGGTAGGGTACCTCTGCATGCTGTACTGCTAGAGTGCTGCTGCTTTTTCACATACAAGACGGCAACAGTCACACAACCAGTGCGCGTACTAGTGGGCAGCACCGCAACAAACTTGCTGCGTAAGAGCACAGCTAACGTTGATGCTATGGCTTAATGGGTAACATGATGATGATGAGCACAGCTAACTTCACACGTGGCCATTAGCTTGTGTGTGAGGATACACAGCATTGATATACACGCGTCCTGGCAGGCCACACTGACCAACATCACAACAGCCATCCCAATGCTGCACAGCAACCATCTTGATGATTTTGCAAACACAGACCACACACCAGCATCCAAAACTGGGCTAGCATAGTTGACGGTCAATGTCACTTTGAAACTGGCTAGTGTATTCCCTGCACGTGCCAGCAACACACCACAGGCATCACAAGCACACTGACATGCATTACACATTGCAGTGCCGTCACACGTATGTATGTCATACAAAATTGCTGCCAATGGCCATGTGTAACAAGATGAATATGATACAGTGACGCCAACTTATGCTAGTAACCCACCCTGATCTTGAAGCAATTACGCTGTCAGTGCTCAGCAGACTGCGTTCAACGCACAGGTGCGCTGCGCAGTTACTGTTGTATATTGAAATCCTATGCGCATAATACCAACTTCCAACCACCCTACACCCCACTACACCAAGCCGCTGTGATGCGTTACATGGAAGATGTCTTTCGCAGGTCCATCAGACCCTGCGGCAGTAGTCCCTGAGATGCATCGACGCCAGTTAAACCCCCGGTCAAAGCCCCGGTCAAACCTCCGGTCAAACCACCCACCAGCCCAGCCCCTAGGAACGAGCTGTCTGCCAGCATCCCACCAATGTCACTTTCTGCTAAGTCAGGCATCTGGCCACTCATGCTAGCTGCTAGGCCAAGCCCTAGCGATCCAGAAGTGCCGAAATCCAACACGCCGCTGCTGCTACCGGCACCTAGAGCCATGCTGCTGCTGCTGCTGCTGCTGCCTTTGACTGCACTACCTAAGGCAGGGGAAGCAGCTCTAGCAGCAGCAGCAGCAGCTGGTGCAGGAATGCCTGCAGTGCTGCTGCCTGCACGTCCAGTCTGTGCATCAGCAAAAGGATGCTGGACGGCTTGCGTTAGTGCGGCTTGCTGCTGCTGCTGCGGATGCGCAGCAGAAGAGTCGCGCACAGAACCTCTGCCTGCACCCTGCTGCTGCTGCTGATCACTGATCACCCCTGCAGGCACTCCTGCTGCTGCCGCTGCAGCATACGCAGGCACTGCGCCTGCGTGGTAGCTATGTTGTTGCGGCTGCTGTGCGTGGTGCGAGCGTTGCTGCTCTCCATACGCATACGACTGCTGTTGATGCTGCTGATACGGGTGCGAGGCTGATGGCACATCGCTGCGACCCCACTGCTGCTGCTGTTGATACGCCAGCTGTGCATCGTAATGCACTGGTTCCTGCTTCACTTGCACTCCTTGCTGCTGCTGCTGCTGGTGATGGTGCTGGTAGTGCTGCTGCTGCTGCTGCTGGTGTGCTGCTGCATATCTGTCACCTTGCACGTGCTGCTGCTGCTGCTGGGCCCACTGCTGCTGCTGGTAGTACTGCTGTTGCTCTTGCTGCTGGTGTTGCTGCTGCTGCTGCTGCTGCCAGGAAGCTTGGCTACGCAAGTTGCTGATGGCGCTCATTAGTGCAGCCTGCATAGACTGCTCATACGCCAGCTGCTGTGACAGCGTGCCAACCTGCACACAGCAAAGTTTCCGAGCACAGCACAGCAAGGTCAGAAACATAGTGTCATGCCTAGTTGCTCCCGTGGCACAAGCTCCTGTATCTGTCAGCTCACCTGTGCTTTGCGTGTTGATAACGCTTTAGCTCAACGCCGCCTGCCTGCCGTTAAACCCGCCAAGCAATCACAGACTGTGGGCGCAAGCCGTCATATGAGTCAGCTCACCTGTGCTTTGCGTGTTTGAATGCTCTCAGCCAACGCCGCCTGCCTTGCTCTCAGTCAACGCCGCCTGCTGGTGTGCCAGCCTGTCCACCTCCCCCTGAAGCTTCTTCACAGTGTCGCTGACGCAGCAGCACTGCGGCCCTCTCCTCAGCTCACCTGTGCTGTGCGTGTGCTGTGCGTGTTGAACTGTCTCGGCCACGCCGCCTGCTGGTGCGGAAGCCGATCAGGAAGCACCCTACATGCCTAGTTCCTCCCCTAGCACACCAAAGCTCACCTGTGCTTTGCGGGTCTCAACGCTCTCGGTCAACGCGACCTGCTGGTGTGCCAGCCTGTCCACCTCCCCCTGAAGCTCCTTCACTGTCGCTGATGCAGCAGCACTGCGGCCCTCCTAGGCACGTCAGCTCACCTGTGTGTGCATGTGCTTTGCGTGTTTCAATAGTCTCGGTCAACGCCGCCTGCTGATGCAGCAGCCGATCAGGAAGCACCCTATTTGCCTAGATGCTCGCCTGCCACAAGCTATCACAACTGCCAGCTCACCTGTGCTTTGCGTGCTTCAACAGTCTCGCTCGACGCCGCCTGCTGGTGTGCCAGCTGTTACAAACACCCTACTTGCCTAGTTCCTCCCTTAGCACACCACAGCTCACCTGTGCTTTGCGTGTTTCAACGCTCTCGCTCAACGCCGCTTGCTGGTGACCCAGCCGTGCAAAACTGGCATGCAATCACAGTCTGTGGACCCCTCCTAGATGCTTCCCTGGCACAAGCTGTCGCACCTGCCAGCTCACCTGTGCTTTGCGTGTCTCAACGCTCTCGCTCAACGCTGCCTGCTAGTGTGCCAGCCTGTCCACCTCCCCCTGAAGCTCCTTCACTGTCGCTGACGCAGCAGCACTGCAGCTCCTTCACTGTCGCTGCTGTGCTTTGCGTGTGCTTTGCGTGCTGAACTGTCTCGCCTTCGCCGCCTGCTGGTGCGCCAGCCGTTCAGAAACACCCTACTTGCCTACTTGCCTGCTTGCCTGCGGCCCTCTCCTCAGCTCACCTGTGCTTTGCGCGTTTCAACAGTCTCGCTCAGCGCAGCCTGCTGGTGTGCCAGCCTGTCCACCTCCCCCTGCAGCTCCTTCACTGTCGCTGACGCAGCAGCACTGCGACCCTCCAGATCATGTATGTAGTGCAGCCGCTTCATTCGCGAGCGCTGCGCAGACTGGCGGTTTGCCAAGATGCGTTTGGCCCTGCGAGGGTCCAATGTAGTGGTGTCTAGCGCATTGGTTCGCGTTTGCGTACCGCCGCCGCCGCTGCCGCCAGATTGTGATCGGCGGTGCTTTGACTGCTTGTGCAGGTGCTGCTCGTAGTATTCGTCATCGTCTGTGCCGCCACCGTCGCCGCTGTAGGGTCCTCCTGCTGCTGCTGCTGCTGCTTCCATGGCGCTCGGGCTGGCAGCTGCTGCTGCTGCTGCGCCAGATGCTGCACCGAAGGAGCTACTTGGAGCTGCCTCATCTGCTGATGGCACCTGACGGTAACAACAAACAGTAAGGGGAGAGGAGGGTGGGTGAAGAGGCGGCATCCGCAAGTCGAGTGACGGTAGCGTACACTACATCAAGTGCAGTGTTACAAGGTGATGTCTGATTTGAAACATGCCGTGACTGTTGCACTGACCAGGATCGAAGTGTTCAATGTACGCGGTGCAAGTAAGGCGCAGACTGCTGCTGATAGAAAGGGCGATTGAAGAGATCACAGCAGGGGTACTGCATGCAGCTGGCAGGGTGTGGGGAGTGGCCTACCTGCTTCCTGATACACGGGCAATAACCAGCAACAGTCTGAATGTGACGCCACCAGCAGCTGAAGCCACTGAAAGAAATCTAGCAGCTAAATTTTTTCTTTCATATGGCCTACCTGCACATGCAGGCCACCAAATGCTGCGTTTGTCTGGTCCAGCTGCTGTTGCTGCTGCGTCACTGCCCCAGGACCTGACTGGTGCTGACGCACGCTGCCTGCAGCAGCCATGTCCATCAGTGAAGATCCAGGCTGACTTAGGCTACCGGTAGCTGCTCCAGATGATTGCCCAGCTGCTGTTGCAGCTCCATGTGAGCCAGGCTCAAGTGGAGGTTCCAGTAAGCTGTAGAAGTCCTCAGGTGTGCTCTGCAGAAACAGCTGCCCGGCTGCAAACGCGAAGGTATCGCTGGGGTTCTTTCGGTGGCTGATCTTGCGCCTTGCAAGAACCATAGGGCTTGCAGCCAGGGGATCTGCTGCTGCTTCTGCTTCTGCCTCCGTAGCTGCACCTGGCTCCCAGTCCATGACAGCCCTGACGTTCTAGCCGCACGTACACCTCGTTTTATATTCTGCTATCGTCTTCCGGTGGGATTGAGCACAGTCACAACAAAAGTAGTGTGCCACGGGTGCATTGTTGAGGCAACAAGTGCGCTCAAGCACAAGCAGTAGTACGTGTTCCGATGCTAAACAATACCATCCTCGGCCAGGATCGTACATCACCAAAAAGAAGTGCAGAAATCGCCTAACCTGCCCATGTCATTACTCAACCCAGGTCTTGTCAGCCACAGCGGTGATAAGACGGGCACAGCCCAGCACTTTCGATCAAACCTGACACGCCACTGCCGAATCCACCGGTTTATACGCCGGGTCGCCAGCTAAGAGCTGCAAGTGCTCCTAGCTGCTGAACAGTACTGTGCTCAGCTGCAATCTAGGCCTGCTCGCTGTTGTCTGCACTGTAGCAGCCCCCGCGGGCATTGATAGAAATAGAAGGGGCGTAGCTGGGCGCAGCCATCGAGCAGCAGCTGAAAGGCAGTCAACATGGGCAAGAATGACTTCCTTACACCCAAGGCTGTGAGTGCTGCTGCTGCTGCTGCAGCACATACTGCTTGTGTATGTGAATGTGCAGCCTACCTGTAGCCTCCGTCAAACATTCAACTGTTGTATCATGGAGCATATGGCTACATGCATGGCAGAAGCATCGTACGACAGAGTAGCTGCTGTTTCGCAGTCCAAAAAGCACAACAAAGCAAGCAGATCAAATGTATCTGTATGCAAAGGCAGACACCTGCCGTGGCAATACCAACTGCACTGCCAAACAAAGCTGCACCAGATACTGCAGTAGATCCCTGCAGCCAAGCTGCCAACAGCATCACTTTCGGTTGCTTCACCAACTGATTTTCACAACTGGCATGCAACTACTGGCACGCCCACTGCCGTGTGCCGAGTGTACATCTACTATACATCAACGCTCATTTGACACTTGTTTGACGCTTGTTCTTCATGCAGATTGCCAACCGCATTAAGGCCAAGGGCCTGAACAAGCTGCGCTGGTACTGCCAGCTGTGCCAGAAGTCCTGCAGGGATGAGAACGGCTTCAAGTGCCACCAGATGAGCGAGGGCCACCAGCGACAGATGCAGGTGCGCGGTTGTAGTTGGTGCAGGGTGAAATTGGTGCAAGGTGCAAGAATTAGGGACAAATGTAGCAGCAGTAGCAGATGAGCGAGGGGCACCAGCGCCAGATGCAGGTGCGATAAGTCTCGGCAAGTGCTTACTGCTAGATGCACAGAAGCAGAAAGCTGGTTGTGCAGCAGCAGCAGCGTTGGCAGGGCCGGTAGCATTGGCAGGGGCAATTGAGGGCGAGTGCCACCAGATGAGCGAGGGACACAGCGGCAGACGCAGGTGCGCTATGATTCCAGTACACAGAAGCGGAAGCTCATTCTGCAGCAGGGGTGGGCAGCAGCGGCAGTGGCAGTTGAGCGCGAGTGCCAGCACATGAGTTCAAGGGACACCAGCGACAGATGCAGGTGCTGACAATGTCATGTGTTTGCCCTGTTCCTGTATTGCATCACATTACGTTGCATCACACGTTGCATTGCGCTGCAGGTGTTTGGCGCCAAGCTTGACAGAGCGGTCGATGGCTTCAGTGCTGGCGAAGCAAAATGTGTGCTAGGAAAGTCATGCGTATGCCCTGGTCCTGTGTCTCACTGCAGATGACGGCATGTCAGTGCTGGTAAATCAACATGCGTGCTGAGGATGTCATGCGTCTGCCCCGGCCCTCTGTGTCATTGCAGGTGTTTGGCGCCAACCCTGACAGAGTGGTTGACGGCTTCAGTGAAGAGTTTGAAGAGGGCTTCATGGACCACCTGCGGCGAGCGTGAGTAACATGTTACATAACACATGATGCTGCTCGTAACTCTTTTTGAACTCTGGCGTGGCATCACGCAGCAGCATGTGCGGTCTCAGCAGTTAGCACAGCGAGTTGCACATACATGGTCTGTGACTGAAGTGTTGGTGCGTCATGCGTTATGCTGCTATTCTAAATTTGCACGTCACGACTCTAACACGTCTATTGTTACATTTAAACTGCAGGCACCCCTCGAGCCGCGTGTCAGCCAAGAACGTGTACAACGAGTTCATTGCTGATAGGCACCACATCCACATGAACTCCACAAAGTGGCTCACGCTGACCTGCTGCTCCTTACACACCATGTGTCTGTGGTTAAAATTGACTTGCAGGCACCCTTCGAGCCGCGTGTCAGCCAAGAACGTGTACAATGAGTTCATCGCTGACCGGCACCACATCCACATGAACTCCACCAAGTGGCTCACACTCACTGAGTTTGTGAAGCACTTGGGGCGCACAGGGCAGTGCAAAGTGGAGGAGACAGAAAAGGGCTGGTTCATCACGCTGATACGGGTGAGCGGAGAACAAAGCTCTGTTCTGGAGTGTGCCAAGGTTCATGGTGTGGTGTTGTCCAAGGTAAGCTGTTGTGATGGAGCATTTGGGGCAGTGCAAGGTGGAGGAGACAGAGAAGGGCTGGTTCATCACGCTGATACGGGTGAGCGTGGTTCCTGGGTGGCTTCCACCATGTCATGTGGTTGGATGTGCATGCGCAGTACCAGGGGTTCCTGGCTGCTTTCACATTGTCTTGGGGGAGAGAGAAGGACTGGTTCATCACGCTGATATGGGTGAGCGAGGAACAGAGATCTGTTTCCGAGTTTGCAAGGGTTTATGGTGGTCTTGGAGGTAAGCTGTTGTGATGAAGCACCTGGGGCGCACGGGGCAGTGCAAAGTGGAGGAGACAGAGAAGGGTTGGTTCATCACGCTGATAAGGGTGAAAGCAGGGTCATACCATGGGGGGTGTCTTATCTGCTGCTGCTGCTGTTGCCACTGCTGCTGCTGCTGCTGCAGGTTGACCCCGCCAAGGCGCTGTCTGATGCCGAGAAGCTGAAGCGTGAGCACAAGAGGTCCCTCTGCTGCCACTGATGTCACCGCTGCTGGTGTGACTGCTGCTGCTACTGATGTCTTACCTGCTGCTGCTGCTGCTGCTGCAGGTTGACCCCGCCAAGGCGCTGTCTGATGCTGAGAAACTGAAGCGTGAGCGGCAGGCGGAGGAGGAAGAGGAGCGCAACCAGCGGCTGCTGCAGATGCAGGTGGGTGGGTGCACAGATGGCAGGGTCTAGGGTTTAGGTTGGAAACCTTCGACATGGGCCTAGGGTTTTGTATTATGGTTTAGGAACCCTAAACTAGAGGAGGAGGAAGAGGAACATGACCAGCGGCTGCTACAGATGCAGGTGGGTGAGTGCACGCATGGCAGGGTCTAGGGTTGATGTTTTGATTTATGAACCCCTAAACCAGCGGAGGAAGAGGAACGCAACCAGCGGCTGCTGCAGACGCAGGTGGGTGGGCACACACACCGCAGCTTGCAGTGTGCTAGTTGGGCGGCTCAGCTATGCTGGCTACAGCTGGAACAGCAGACGGGGTGTTGGCGTGCTGTGCACAACCAGCTGTTGCTGCTGATACAGGTGCACGCACATCGGATCTCAGTATGTCAGTTTCCGGGCAGGGATGTGACATACTAAGATTTAATGTGCAGGCAGCTGTACCTGCAGCACCCGCTGGTTGTGCATAGCACGCCAATAAACACGCAGTGGGAGTAGGCATCAGGATGCAAGGTTGCTACAAGCCTGCAGACGCAGCTATCTCTGATACTGTCTCATCTTCCGCTAGTCCTTGCTGGCTGCATGCTGGTGCTGCAGTGCTTGCACGTAACATTGCTTGTCAATGCACAACGTTCTGTGTGTGCAGGTTGAGTGTGCGCTGTGCGAGTCACGCCTATGCAGCACTACATCCTGCAGTGCACGCATGCAACACCATTGAGCCACATAACCTAGAGTGATGCTCATGCTCATGTGTCGTTATGCAGGTCGAGCGGGCGCGCAAGATGGCTCGCACAGACGGCACCGCTGACGATGACGCACCAGCCAACACAGAGCTGCAGCGATCAGCAGCAGACGAGCCCATCAAGCTCAGCCTGGCAGCATCAAGCGCTGCAGCAGCGGCAGCAGCAGCAGGAGGGGATGGCAAGGCAGCAGCAGCAGCAGCTAGGAGCAGGCCGGCGCCGCTGTTTGGTGAAGATGATGGTGAGTGGTTGAATTGATGCGTCATGAACTTGCGGCGTTTGACTTCAGTACAATCTCTCCTGACCGCATGAGAGAGGTCTGCGTGTACTTTTACACTGCCGCTGTCTCCTGGGGCTGTGCTGTTTGCAGCTGATTTTAGCCGCGTCATCATCGAAGATGGTGGTCAGGTTTCACAGCACATGTTATAACCAGCTGCAGGCTTCTAAGTAACACCTCCATTTATAAGCTGCTGCTGCCGGTCTTCACTTTGCATGCTTGTTTGCTTTTGTTTCCATCGCAGATGCCGGGCCCTCTGGCAGCGGGCAGCAGCAGCAGCAGCACAAGAAGCTGAGCAAGGTAGAAGAGCTGATGCAGAAAGACTTGCAGGAAAAGCAGCGAAGAGCAGCAGCAGCAGCTGGCGCAGCGAGCAGCAGCGGCCGGGATGCTGCTGGCGGCGGCAGCAGCAGCGGCAGCAGGGCGCGGCTGGATCACTGGCTGCATGAAGGCATTGTGGTAAAGGTGATGAGCAAGGCTCTGAAGGAGCAGGGCTACTACAAGCAAAAGGTGAGCAGCAACAGCGCGTAGCTGCTTTGCCGCTGATGCTTTAAAAAGGTCCAGCCCTGCACGCACTGCCCTGCCCATCCTGCCGGTGCAGCTGCTCAGCGTTGTTGTTGTGAGCAGTCAGCCACAGCTGTACATGATAGTACCAACTGGGTGCTGAAAGGCGGCGGGTTAGCAGAGCATGACACTGATGGCCATTGGACAGGGATCTGAAAAAGTTTGCGCGCTGGCGGCGGCAGCTAGCACTCTGCACAACTACCCACTTTCATGTGCGCGTTGCTCTGCTGTGCTGCAGGGTGTGGTGGACAAAGTCATTGGCAAATACACCGCTGAGGTCTGCATGCTGGACAGCGGAGATGTGCTGCGTATCGATCAAGCACACCCTGCTGGTGCATGTTGAACCACGACTTGCTTCAGCATCAACATGCAACCAGCTGATCACTGATGCTGATGCGCACCTTCTGCTGTAATTGCTGTGCTGTGCTGCAGGGTGTGGTGGACAAAATCATTGGCAAATACATTGCAGAGGTCTGCATGCTAGACAGCGGAGATGTGCTGCGCATTGACCAAGCAGACCCTGCCAGTGCATGCGGAACACGACTTGCTTCAGCATTCACAGGCAACCAACTGATGCTGATTCTGTTTCCCCGCCTTCTGCTGGTGTTCCTTTGCTGCGCTGCAGGGTGTTGTGGACAAAGTAATTAGCAAGTACATTGCAGAAGTCTGCATGCTAGACAGCGGAGATGTGCTACGCATTGACCAAGCAGAGCTGGAAACAGTGCTGCCGTCGCCAGGGGGGCGTGTGCTAGTGGTGAATGGGGCATACAGGGGCAGCAAGGGCAGCTTGCTGGGCATTGATACTGCAAAGTATCAGGCAGAGGTGGAGTTGAGGGGAGGGCAGTATGATGGGAAGGCGGTGTGGTTTGAGTACGAAGATATCTGCAAGCTGGCATCGAAGTGAGGTGGCGGTTGAGGCAGCAGCTGACGCCATGTACAGCTGCACAAGCGTGGCAAGTTTTTGCAGTTGTGTGAGCTGGTGAGTCTGGCATTGGCAGATAGCTGTTGCTGCTCAAGCATGCGCACGTCAGCTAGGGTTGGAGAAGGTGTAACACAATTTGGCGCTGTTTCTTGGACAATGACATTGCTGCACGTGCGCAATATTGGCGTTGTCGCCGATCCGTTCCATGCACATCAGTATTCCGCAGCGTCCTAAACCAAGCGATAACTCCTCCAGGCGTACACAGCACCAACAGCAGTATGAGCTGTGCTCGGCGAAACCTTTCGAGTGCAGGCACTACGCCTTACCATGAACTGGATGAGCCCTTTGCAGAAGGCCAGTTTCGGTTCGTAGCTAAGGGCACTTATACGAATGGGCCGAGGTGGGTTAACACACATGCTGGTGCCCTGCACGTGTTCCATCCCTGAGCTTCCGACATTGATTGCTTGGAGTAGTCTGCTGAATATGATGTCGAACGTCGTGCATGCGTCTGCTAGCTGAGCTGCAGGGGACCTGATGCATGCCAACATGTTAGCACCTGCTCCTGCTGCTGCTGCTGGCATAACTCACCAGGTGCAACCAGCCAATGGTTATAAAGTGGTTCAAGACAGGGGCAGTGTACGAGGACACATTCTTTGAAAAAGACCTCCAAGCTGTTGACAAAGCACAGGAGATCATAGACGCATGGAACGCTCTGCAACTCAGCAACACCATCCACCTGAACCACCCGGAAGTGTGGGTGTTCAACCGCGACAGCAGGTAAACCTCAATGCACGCTGAAGTCGATGTGGAGACAGCACACCACCTGCTCTAGTGCACTTGCCTGCTTTAAGGGCCCCCTCACATGACTTGGGCTTTGTTTAGCGCCGCATAACATGATATGTTTGAGTCAAACCTTCCGCTCCTTCAGCCTGCTGCTCCCTTACAGCTGAGGTTTGCTGCCAAACCATTACATGATGTTAAAGCTGTGACTGTTACATCTCGTTGTTGTAGGTTTGCTGGCCAGAGGCACTTGGTTGAGCCGTTCATCAACAACTATCAAAAGTTCAACAGCAACTAGGGCTGGGCATGCGACGATGACCGCTGGTGCGAGGTGGGCAGCATGCAATGCGGCTGCTTTCTGCAGCTCTGTCAGCACAGTACGTGGCAGCCGATACATGCCTAGCTCTGTGCTGCAAAACCTGGCAGCTGAGGTTGAGGTGGGCAGCAATTTCTGCTGTGGCAGCCAAAGCCAAATGCAGAGGTTGACCGGGGTTTGACCACAGTTTGCTGCTGCTGCTGTTGTGTGCATGTGAGTAAATTGCAGGTGATGCAGGCGCTGAGTCACTTCTCCTACCACAAGACGGGTGGGCAGCTGGTGCTGTGCGACCTGCAGGGAGGCGTAATGTCGCGCGGCAGGGGCGCAGTGCTCACAGGTGCGGCTATGGTGCATCAAGCTTCCACAGCAAGTACTAGTAGTACACGTTGCAGCATACCTTGGTGTTACTGACTTAGTGAAGCATATTAGGCAGCGTCCTGACCTGCAGGGAGGCATACTGTCACGAGGCAGAGGCGCAGTGCTCACAGGTATACCTATGGTGCATCAAGCTTCCAAAGCAACTACGTGTTGCAGCGGAGCACACAACTGTGTGTTGCTCAAGGATGAAGCTTACAAGGCAGCGCCACTACTTGCTGCCAATCACAAACCCTGTCACCATGTCCCGCAGCCAGGACTACGCAGTGACAGACTTTGTAACGTGTTCCTGCTAGTTCAACGCCGTTTAACGCCGGGCCTCATCGTGCTGCTTCTGCTGCGCAGACCCTGTCATCATGTCGCACAACCAGAACTACGGCATGACAGATCTCTGAGTGTTGTGCTGCGGTCAGCAGTGCATTTTCAACGGCCCCAGTGTGATGCTGCTGCTGCTGCTGCTGTTGCGCAGATCCCGTCATCATGTCGCGCAACCAGAACTACGGCATGACAGATCTCTGAGTGTTGCGCTGCGGTCAGCAGTGCATTTTCAACGGCCCCAGTGTGATGCTGCTGCTGCTGCTGCTGTTGCGCAGATCCCGTCATCATGTCGCGCAACCAGAACTACGGCATGACAGATCTCTGAGTGTTGCGCTGCGGTCAGCAGTGCATTTTCAACGGCCCCAGTGTGATGCTGCTGCTGCTGCTGCTGTTGCGCAGATCCCGTCATCATGTCGCGCAACCAGAACTACGGCGTGACAGATCTCTGAGTGTTGCGCTGCGGTCAGCAGTGCATTTTCAACGGCCCCAGTGTGATGCTGCTGCTGCTGTTGCGCAGATCCCGTCATCATGTCGCGCAACCAGAACTACGGCGTCACAGATCTGGGCCCGGACGGCATCAGCACCTTCTTTGCTCGCCACCGCTGCACGCGCTACTGCAAGCCGCACTGGACACAGCCTCGCAACACAGCGGTGCACTACGAGATGTCATCTTGCACGACCATGGAGATGGGCAGCGAGCGGCACCTGTGTGGTGGCGGGGGTGGGCAGCGCAGGGTCAATGGCGGGACGATCTACGAAGATGACGAGGATGATTACTACAGCAGCAGCGACTCTGATGTCTACTACTGAATCAGCAGGCACAGCAGATCTATATCATGCCCCGTGGTTTGTTCACCGTAGTTGGGTTCTTATGATACCATGGCTGCTGGTGTCTCCTAGCCAATTGTACAGAGCCACAGCTGTGATTGCCTGCTGGCAGAAGCAGGTGCAGCGGCCCAGATGGCAGTTGGTGGCGTTTGAAGTCATGCCTGGACCATCATGGCGATCTTGCTATGCTTGAATGGGTAACATGATGACGATGAGTTCTGGACTGTCGGTGTGCAGTGTGCAGTGTGCACCGAGCGGTGTGCACCGAGCGGTGTGCACCGAGCGGTGCAGCGCTGGACATGCCCAGCCTGGGCGGTGATCAAAACAATCAGCTGAAAATTGCTTGCCTGCAAAGCCTTGAGACGGTATGCATGCTCCACTGCATGATATTGACGTGATTGCATGGCTTTGGAGGGCATGTATACCGTCCCACCGTATAGAGTCCAAGCAGTAAACCCGTCCGCCCTAGAGGACAGTCATTCCGTTACATTGGGCCGTGCGTCGCGAGCAGAGCGAATGCTGGGATTTTACGACCGGCTTGCAATTGCATTTTTATAAGCTTGCGTTTGATACTCGCTTTGCGTGCTAAGGCGCCGTATCGACGCAGGCAGAGAGCCGCGAAAGTGCTCAAGGCCCTGCGCCTCGTAGCTTGCGAGCCAAGCCTGTAATCCGCTGCAACGTTACAGGAAAAAATCTGCTTCCCAATCTGTGCATATGAGTCTGGCATAACGCCCAGCCCGCGTGCTGCCGATGCCGTGGAGCAGCAGCAGCAGGTTGCTGTTGCACCTGGTGGTGCCCAGGAAACGTGTGCAACCATCAATATGTTTTTGAAACGATATTTGACGGGTGACAGGCGCCTGATGCATCGTCGCCCGCAGTTTTTCACAGCGTGTGCAGGGATATTAATGCTGAAGATAGAACCCAGCAGAGAGCCAAATCCTGCAGGAGCCGGAACGATGTGCCATGTTGTCTATACAACAAAGACGTGATGTGACTCGTCGTGCATGGCTGGCACACACTCTGCAGTGCAGAGTCTGCACAGCACTCTGAGAGTCCTGACAACTCTAGCTGTTAGCCGCTGCAGCCCAGACAGGTTGCAGCTGTTGTTCTGGTAAAGACACATTGGAATGCACTGGCTGCATATAAACACCAGCTCCACTTCCAATGTGCTGCCAGAACTCAGCATCATCAGCATGATCAATCCCAACTGCTGCACTAGCAGTAGTGCTGCTGCCAGCGCACTGACTGTGCACTTGCTGTGGCAGCAGCAAACACCACTGCACGTTGTGACAGCTCTTCTATTTCATAGGTTTTGGTGCGACTTACATTGCTCTGCAGCGATGCAACAATTGTGAGCAGCAGAATCATCTGAGTTTCATCTGCAAAAGCTGCAGCCGTGTTGAACTCATGGTCAAATCACTCTGCCGTATGCTTGCCTTGAGGTATTGGTTTAATATGCAGAGTTAAACCCGCCGGTGGGGCAGTGCAGGAGTTGTTTCCTTCCTCGGTCGTTTTGTTTCAAACGCGTGTGACACACATGTCACATGTTAGTAACTGTCATGAATCTGGTTCCTGCAAGTGGTTCAGGCGCTCTGTAGTGCCCGGTGTGCTTGAAACTCAGATGATATGATTGGTTGTTGCATTCCGAGTCGAAGTCGGGAGCGGCGAACAAATCTGGCCCGGCTAGCACGGCACGATTAGACAGCCAGTGCGCACGAAGGATGAGCTGCGCCCGCCACAACCTGTCGAGCGAAGCCACAGTGAAACACGATGCGCTAGACAACCCATTTGCTCAAGGGCAGTTTAGATGGGTGACGAAGGTTACCTACACCAATGGACCCAGGTACCATCACTGCTAGTCATGAAGGCACCTCACATAACAGCTCTCTTGCAAGAGGCAAGCCTGCAGCTGGCAGCCAGGTTTTAGTGCAAATCATTGCTTATCAACTAGCAAACAACCTGTTATCTGAGGCAGGGATGCACCAGTTGCATTCGCAACGCATATCACAGCAGGTCCAGGGCTTGAAATGCTGCCGCTTCTGCTGCTGCTGCTGACAGGTGTGGCGAGCCATGTGTGCTGAAATGGTTCAAGACTGGAGCAGTGTTTGAGGACACCTTTTTTGAGCACGACCTTCAAGCTGTTGCTAAGGCACAGGAGATCATCGATGCGTACAATGCAGAAGGGCTCATCAACAGGACCATCCAGCTGAATCACCCAGCCGTGTGGATGTTCAAGGAGGGTTCAAGGTACATACATAAGCAAGTGAAACAGACACATCATGGGATCACAGCTATTTTTGCAAATCGCAGCAGTACCAGCAATGTCTGGCTAGGTTACAGTGCCACTGCAGTGCCGTTGGATACACGGTGCACTGCATCTGTGACGTTCAGCTGTGTCACACATGTGCGGTCGTGGGCTGGGGCAGGTTGCAGGGGTTGGGTGGCTTGATCGTCAGCATCTTTCTTTGACGCAGCATCTAATGTAGTCCCAACACAGGGAGTCATTTTGCTGTCCCAGCAGCACAAAGCCTCTTTGACTATTGCACGCATGCACATGCAGATGCCGAGCTAGGAGCTGGGAGCTGTTGTAAGCGACACCATGTAGACAACAACTGCCACTGAGTGGGAAATGTTGAACCCTGCCACTGACAGGGCACTGTCATCGGGTCTTAAACATGTTGTCTATGCTTCTGTGCACTGGAAACGCTTTCCTTGCTTGCAGATGGGCTGGGCAGAGGCATTGGTTGAGCCATTCATAGACGACTACGTCAAGTTCAACAGCAACTCAGGCTGGACATGCAACACTGACGGCTGGTGCGAGGTGGGCAGCATGCACAAACTGTGCCGTGTTCATCGTGTTAGCCAGATAGTATCTGCCTGACAAACACTGTCTAACACTGATGATAGCCCGCACTTGGAGTCTAGCACGTTCGACGTTCTTGAATCGACCACGGCCATTCTCTTGTTGAAATGCACTTGCCGCTTGCTTGTTGATCCTCCTGCTTCTCCTGCTGCTGCTGCTGCTGCTGCTGCTGCAAATGCTGCCTCAAAACAACCTTCCGCACAACAGGTGATGCAGGCGCTGAGCCACTACTCCTACTCAAAGTCTGGAGGGCAGGTCGTGCTGTGTGACTTGCAGGGAGGGCTGACATCACAGGGAGCAGTGCTGACAGGTGCGATGGGCCGCTGTGACAGTGGCTGCTTGACAGTAGCGTTGTGCTGACTCAGCGATTGCTGTTGCAGGCTCCACATTGTTAGTCGCGTGTGCTGCTGCTGCTGCTGCTCTGCTCATAAATCCAGTCATCATGTCCCGCAGCCGCAGCTACGGGGTGACAGATTCTATCTGTTGCTGTATTGTGGCACAATGTTTGGCTGCTGACGACCTCAATGTGCTGCCACTGCTGCTGCTGCTTTGCGCAGATCCCGTCATCATGTCCCGCAGCCGCAGCTACTAGTATGGCGTGACAGATATCACAATGTTTGCTGCTAGAGCAGCCTGTTATACTGAGTCAGTTGACTGACGGCCTCAATGTGCGGCCGCTGCTGCTGCTGCGCAGATCCCGTCATCATGTCCCGCAGCCGCAGCTAAGGCGTGACAGATCTGGGCCCGGACGGCATCAGCACCTTCTTCGCTCGCCACCACTGCACCAGCTTTTGCCGATCCTACTGGAGCAGGCCATCCAACGCAGCAGTGCATTACGCACTCTCAGCAGGCACTACCATGGAGCTGAGCTGTACTGCAGCGTCGGGCCGTTGCGGCTGCAGCAGCTGCGGCAGGCAGCGGCGCCAGCCCATGGCGAGATTGGCTGAGTGATCTGGATCATGTCATGACCAGGGATACCTGTCTGAAGTACCGTACTTGGCATTTGAACATCAATGCAGTCCCCGTGCGCCGCAGTCACGGCAGTGGCATCGTATGGCATCATAACCTGGGTGTACATCCAAGGCCATGAGCCGCTCATTGAATGATGGGCGGTCGATGCCTTGCCAGACATGCTCGCAGAGCAGCATCCACCAATACTAAAGCAGAGCGCTGCTGTGCCAAGTACTGTGCCACTTTCATGTGTGTTGCTCTAGAACCTGCAGCTACGAGCTCGAGTCATGCATGATCAGGGTGGCTGTTACTTCAGGAGCCTGCTGCGGCAGCAACAGTAATGACGGTTATAGCGGCAGTTGCTTTTCCCGCAGATTGAGTTAGTGTTCAACATTTCAGCCATTTTCAACAACTTGTCTGGATGATGTCTTGAAACTTGATTCCAGACTGGGTTCAGGGCGTACCAGGATCAGATACTTAGACTCTTGACCACCCGGCACGTTGCACGCTCTGCATGTGATGATCCCGACCGCCTGATCAGCTTGTCCAGCAGCCGAGGCTTGGCGATAATCAATCCTTCAAGGATCATCATGCTGATGAGCTTGCAGTGGCACGACATGGTGCACGGGCGTGTGTGTTGTTTGGCCTGTTGTTTGGGAATCACAATGGTGATGCAATCGTCGTGTATGGCGCCGCTGCAGTACGGTCAAATGACTGTTAGATTGTGGAGGCTGTTTAGGAGTGCCCTCACAACAGCTAACTTTCAAGGTCCCGTCTGCGTCAGTGGCCGTTTCAGCTGCGCAGCTGCTTTCGGCAATTGCCGCTTGGCAAAGGCACTGCCGCATGATGCGGATGCATCCTGTGTGGTCACCTCAGCACACATCAAGAGCTGTGCAGTAGTGCCGCCGACACAGCTAATATCGAAGGCATTAAATGCAGCCCGTCGGAGAAACTCCTTGTGAGCAACTGCTTACCGAACAGGGCAAGCAGCCACGCAAAATCCGTCAAACAACTTCAAGTTGGCAACTTCAACTGCTCCCCACAGGAAAAGCAGCAGCTCTTTGCACTGCAGCAAGCGCTTCAGCTTGGCCAGTAACAGCTTGGTCAAAGCTCAGCTGTGGCACAGTACTGTGCCACGCTGCTTCTGCAGCACAGATTATTTCAACACAACTTCGGCTGAGGGTACAGCACATGGGCCACAGCCCAACAACTAGACCGTGACAAGTCCAACAACTACAGTGCCAGTGCCCAGATCATGACGTCAGGTTTGGTCAAAGCTTGAGTCAACAAAACCTCAGCACTACGCTGTGCTGCAGGTCCCGTGTCTCAATCTGCTTTGCAGAGCCACAAGCAGGCTCCGGCACATCTACTGTAAGGCTGCAGCAGTTGCCGTCATACACAAATGTAACAGGACGGCTGTCCAGCGCCACAGCAGTTGGACTGCAAGACGTGTAGATCAGCAGCTGACCACAACCTAGGATAGAAACGTGCAGCGCTGCACCAAAATCCCCTGCTACTGTTGGAGTCGCGGCAGCATGCGTGGCAATGGCTTCCTGGCCATTGCCAGTCCCTGCTGCTGCTGTTGATACTGACTCATCTTTTTCTGCTACTACCCAGCTGCTGCTGCTGTGGCTGCTGCTGCCGCCATCACTCCCTGCTTCCCTACTGCTGCTGCTGCTGATTGACACATTCTTCAGGGCTCCTCCCGGGTTTAACATGTTGGTGAGCCCTATCACTGCAACCTTCACGCTACTGCTGCTGCTGCTGCTCTGCAGCTCCAGCAATGGTGCCACAGTCACCACATCACTGCCAGAAGCAGGCAGCTGCACTATGACACCCACCATTTCCTGCAAGCTGCTGCTGCAACTTGTTGCTTGTTGGTCTGCGGGCTGGATCACTGTCAGTGCTTTGCTGCTATCTAGGTACAGCACATATTCCCCAGAGTGCTTCATCACAAGCCCTGCTGCTGCTGCTGCTGATTCTTCCAGATGCTGTGATGTCACGCTGCTGCTGCTGTTGAGGCAGCCGTCAGGCAGGCATTGCTGCAGACATTCAATGTCGCTTGGTGCAATGCGAGCGCTGAGCATCGGTGGTGAGCTATCGTGCGTGACAAACTTGAGCTTGGAGCGAGACCATGATGAGCCCTGCAAGCACATAACAGCAACTTATAAAGCACTCAGAGTTTGCGACTGGATACAGCTACCGTAACGTAGAGTGTGGAGTGGAGACCATGATGAGCCCTGCAAGCAAATTGCAGCAGCAGCAGCACTTGACGTGTGCCTACAAGGAGAGAAGTTCTGCACAACACAATTTGGCTGCGTGAGAAGCATGCTGTACGCAGAGTGCACATGCGTAGGCATCTTCAAAGAGCACATACAAAGGGAACCAGCAGTAGGATATAATAAGATCTATAATAGTAGGATCTAAAAAAATCTACAATAATCTTCTCAAGTCTGGCCCCTCCAAAGCCAAAGCACTGCCGCATTGTGCTCAACAAAACACAGACAACTGCCTGCCCAGATCCCAAACCAAACGCACCTGCAGGTTGAATGCTGCCACCACGCCGTTGCAGCTGTTCCTGTTCCAGACCTTGAGCACGCTCGCACCGTCCCTGCAGGCAGCAGTTGACCAGCATGAAGATGGCAGACTCAGCTTCCGGAGTTACATTGCACACAATGATCTTCTTGCTTTCAGGTTTCAGGTTCCTGGAGGGGGGGCTGTGGCCACACAGAACTACTACAACACAAGTGTGAGGAGGGACAAGAACAGCGCATGGCCAATAGTGCACAACACAAGCACTGACCAGCTCATAAGCACTGCAGGTTTTGCAACTTGCCATCATCACACCTGCAGGGGTCGATGAACAGGCAGTCCCTCGTAGGCCGCCCCGGCAGCAGCGGCTGCAGCAGCGAGCCACCAGGCAGTGCCAGGCGAGCAAGCAGTGCGGGGTCGTGTGCGCCTGGCTTGTCACTAACGTAAACAGGGCCGCCACTGATCATGCGCGCTGTGGCGTGCAGCAGTGCCCTGCAGCAGCAGCCATTAAGCAACAAGTTGTTGGGTCAAGCTTGTTGTCAGGCATACATGGGACTGAAGGGGCTTTGTTGAATGCCTTGTGGCCTAAGGTGTGGATGTTAATAGCCAAGCAGCGCCAGGCGTGCCAGCAGTGCAGGGTCATGTGCCCCTGGCTTGTCACTAACATAAACAGGGCCGCCACTGATCATGCACGCTGTGGCGTGCAGCAGCGCCCTGCAGCAAGCAGCAGCAGCAGTTGCAAGCAGCAAGTTGTTAGGTCAAGCTTGTTGTCAGGCATACATGGGACTGAAGGAGCTTTGTTGAATGCCTTGTGGCCTAAGGTGTGGATGTTAACAGCCAAGCAGCGCCAGGCGTGCCAGCAGTGCAGGTTCATGTGCCCCTGGCTTGTCACTAACATAAACAGGGCCGCCACTGATCATGCGCGCTGAGGCGTGCAGCAGCGCCCTGCAGCAAGCAGCAGCAGCAGCGCAAGCAGCAAGTTGTTAGGTCAAGCTTGTTGTCAGGCATACATGGGATTGAAGGGGCTTTGTTGAATGCCTTGTGGCCTAGGGTGTGGATGTTAACAGCAGGGCAGTGCCAGGCGTGCAAGCAGTGCAGGGTCGTGCGCGCCTGGCTTGTCACTGACATAAACAGGGCCGCCACTGATCATGCGCGCTGTGGCGTGCAGCAGTGCCCTGCAGCAAGCAGCAGCAGCAGCGCAAGCAGCAAGTTGTTGGGAAGGCGCTTTGCTGAATGCCTTGTGGCTCAAGGTGTAGAGAATGACATCCGAGCAGTGCTAGGCGTGCCAGCACTGTGGGGTCGTGCGCGCCTGGCTTGTCACTAAGTTACACAGGGCCACCACTGATCATGCGCGCTGTGGCGTGCAGCAGTGCCCTGCAGCAAGAAGCAAGGTGTTGGGTCAAGCCTTGTCAGGGATGACACATGGGATTGAAGGGGCTTTGATGAGTGCCTTGTGGCCTAAGGTGTGGAAAGTAAAGGCCGGGCAGCGTCAGGCTTGCCTGATCATGCGTGCTGTGGCGTGCAGCAGCGCCCTGCAGGAGTAGCAGCAGCAGTAGCAAGCAGCAAGTTGTTGAGAGGGCGCTTCGCTGAATGCCTTGTGGCTTGAAGTGTGGAAAGTAACAGCCGGGCAGTGCCAGGCGTGCCAGCAGTGCGGGTCATGTGCCCCTGGCTTGTCACTAACGTACACAGGGCCGCCACTGATCATGCGGGCTGTGGCGTGCAGCAGTGCCCTGCAGCAAGCAGCAGCATTGACACAGTATCACACAGCGTGGATCTATTGAAACATATCCCGACCAACCCGTGATTTCTACGACTCCTGATCTGCTGCTAATCCAACGCACACGCGCACGCACGCACGCACGCACGCACGGACACAACCACACAGCCACAACAAACGTTTGCAGAGGAAGACGTCACGCACAAAGCACCTCACCTCGGGTGCAGCGAGTGGAACATGTCCCAGGCCGGGGAAAATATGGCACGCACGCACACACAGCACCAGCCACAACCAACCATGGCATATTACATGGCGCGCAATGAGTGGAACATGTCCCAGTCTGTTGACCTCTGACCTAATGTTGAAGGAACACGCAAAGAATATTCAGAGAGTGGAAGTTACACGTATACGAATATGCCGCGCACACATGTACAGCCTCTCACCTGAAGTGCAGCGAGTGGAACATGTCCCAGTCAGGTGTCACAATCACCCCCATGAACAGGCTGTCGAAGGCACACGCAGTCACATGGGGCAAACACAAGCCACATGAAGAAAACCTATGGATGGCACACTGGCCAAGCTGTTGAGTATAACGCATGCTGCATCTGTTGTGAGTGCCACTGCATCTACGCAGCGTTCTCAAGCACCTGCACTGCACAAAGGCGCTTACCTTGGATGCAGCGAGTGGAACATGTCCCAGTCCGGTGTGACAATCACTCCCATAAAAAGGCTGTTGAGCTGCAGCATGATGCACTGCATACATACCATAAGCTGCACTGCGCTGCTTGCCTTCTGCATGCTTCTGCAGATGTGCCTGCTAGCTAGTATCGTGCAGAGTCCGTGTATAGGCTCACCTGGGGTGCAGCGAGTGGAACATGTCCCAATCAGGTGTTACAACCACGCCCATGAACAGGCTGCTGAAGGCAAACACAGCCGCCCCTCCCCCCCCCACACAGCACCAGCTGGCGGCTGCGGCCAAAGCCAACCATTGCCAAGGGAGATGCCTTGCGCACATGTACAGCCTCTCACCTGGGGTTCAGCGAGTGGAACATGTCCCAGTCTGGTGTGACAATCACCCCCATGAACAGGCTGTTGAAGGAACACACAGCCACGTGAGGCAAACACATGAGGAAACTATGGACGGCACACTGCGCCAAGCTGTTGCGTACAACGCATGTTGCACCTGTTATGACTGCCACTTCCTGTCTGTATTTAGCGTTTCAAACACCTGCGCTGCACACATGCTCATACCTTGGGTGCAGCGAGTGAAACATGTCCCAGTCAGGTGTCAAAATCACCCCCATGAACAGGCTGTTGAAAGCCCACATCCACGCACCCCCTCCACACACACAGCACCAGCTGGTGGCTGCAGCCACAACCAACCATTGCCAATGGAGATGCAGCAAACACATGTACAGCCTCTCACCTGGGGTGCAGCGAGTGGAACATGTCCCAGTCTGGTGTCACAATCACGCCCATGAACAGGCTGTTGAACGCACACACAGCCACGTGGGGCGAAAACATGAAGAACAACCTATGGATAGCACACTGGGCTTTCGAGTCCAACGCATGTCGCATATGTGATGACTGCCACTTCCTGTTTGTAATTAGAGTTTTCAAACAGCTTCGCTGCACAAATGCTCCTACCTGGGGTGCAGCGAGTGGAACATGTCCCAGTCAGGTGTTACAATCACGCCCATGAACAGGCTGTTGAAGGCACACACAGCCACATGGGGCAAAACATGAAGAAACTATGGTCCAAAAACATATGTGCAGCACTAATGCTCCTACCTGGGGTGCAGGGAGTGGAACATGTCCCAGTCAGGTGTCACAACCACACCCATGAACAGGCTGTTGAAGGCACACACAGCCACGTGGGGGGTGTGGCTGGCTGGTAGCCGCGGGTAGAAGTCATCTGACACGCGTGCAAGGTTGGTGTTGCGCATGCGGTACAGGTTCTGTTTGCAGGGTGAGGTGAGGCGGCGGGTAGGGAAATCGCGAAGAACAGCAGGAAGCCAGCAGTGAAATGTTGACAGTCGCAGTGCTGGTGTGAAGCAGAGCAAATGTGACAACAAAGCAAATATCAGACGAGCGCAGCCACCCAAGACAGTACACATGAACACCTGGCTCATAGTGGTGCTGGGGCAAACATGCAACATCAGTACATGCTTGC
Organism: Tetradesmus lagerheimii; assembly: GCA_902809745.2. Lineage (NCBI taxonomy): Eukaryota > Viridiplantae > Chlorophyta > Chlorophyceae > Sphaeropleales > Scenedesmaceae > Tetradesmus > Tetradesmus lagerheimii. The sequence goes on along the minus strand of CADDIJ020002627.1, from coordinate 19,740 downwards.
TGCAATTGTGCTCAAGCTATTGATAATATATTCCCGAAGCTACATGCATGTTCAGCATCTGCAAACAGCACGCCACTCACGTTGGTGTTGTGGCACATGCAGTTGATCAGCTGGTTGCCTGAGGAGTGCTGCTTGAATCCTGCTCAACTGTTGCTGCAAGAACTGCATACCGGCTAAAACGTCACTGTAGCTGTGCACTCACATTGGTGTTGTGGCACATGCAGTTGATCAGCTGGTTGCCTGAGGAGTGCTGCTTGAATCCTGCTCAACTGTTGCTGCAAGAACTGCATACCGGCTAAAACATCACTGTAGCTGTGCACTCACGTTGGTGTTGTGGCACATGCAGTTGATCAGCTGGTTGCCTGAGGAGTGCTGCTTGACTGTTGCTCAACTGTTGCTGCAAGAACTGCATACCGGCTAAAACATCACTGTAGCTGTGCACTCACGTTGGTGTTGTGGCACATGCAGTTGATCAGCTGGTTGCCTGAGGAGTGCTGCTTGAATCCTGCTCAACTGCTTGTTATCGACAACCTGTGTAACTACGCGTAGCTTCTCCTCTGTAGACAAAAGTCACTGTGTATCTGCACTCACGTTGGTGTTGTGGCACATGCAGTGGTTCAGCTGCTTGCTGGGAAAGAGCTGCCTCACTGATGCTCAGCTGTTGTTGCATATGTGAAAGTTTGTGGAACTACATGTAACTTCTCCTCTTAAGAACGTGACTGCTGATTTGCGCTGATGCTGGTGTTGCAGCACATGCAGTTGATCAGCTGGTTGCCTGGGAAGTGCTGCCTGACTGTTGCTCAGCTGTTTGTTACCGAAAACCTGTGTAACTGTGTGCAACTTCTCCTTTGTAGAAAAAAGTCACTGCAGCTGTGCACTCACGTTGGTGTTGTGGCACATGCAGTTGATCAGCTGGTTGCCCGGGAAGTGCTTTGCAGCGCTGGCCTCCAGCGCTGCATGCCACGCTGCTGCCAGTGCCTGGCCGCCTGCCTGGCCCGCTGCTGAGCCGGCCAGCTCCAGCTGGTTCTGCAGGTTGAACAAAATGCAACAACAACAATACATTACATGCTTCACTCAACCAGGGCTGAGAACCTCAAGCAAGAGCCAACAGAGGGTTCACACGATACAGTGAAGCAGAAGCATCAGGCAGTATGCAGCTCTGTGCAGCTCAGTGCAGCTGCCAGCGCCTAGCCACCTGCCTGGCCCGCTGCCGAGCCTGCCAGCTCCAGCTGGTTCTGCAGATTGAACGAATCGGAGTGGAGCAACACACTGGAGTGAGCGAAAAGCATCAGGCAGGCATTCGGCTCAGTGCACCTAGTCACACGTCTGGCCGCGTGCCTCTGCAGCTGCTGAGCCTGCCAGCTCCAACTGGTTCCGCAGATCAGTAAAGAAGAAGCATCAGGCTGTATGCAGCTGGTTGTATGCCTGGCCACTGCCTGGCCAGCTGCTGAGCCTGCTAGCTCCAGCTGGTTCTGCAGTAGGAATAAATCATCAACAGTAGGCATATAACAATACAGTGAAGCAGAAGCAGCAGGCAGTATGCAGCCCAGTGCAGCTAGTTTGTATGCCTGGCCAGCTGCTGAGCCTGCCAGCTCCAGCTGGTTCTGCAGGTCAAACGAAATGCAACAGCAATACATTAAATGCTTCACTCAACCAGGGCTGGGAACCTCAATCAAGAGCCAACGGGGGGCTCACACAATACAGTGAAGCAGAAGCATCAGGTAGTATGCAGCTCTGTGCAGCTCAGTGCGGCTGATTGTGTGCATGGCCGCCTGCCTGGCCAGCTGCTGAGCCTGCCAGCTCCAGCTGGTTCTGCAGTAGGAATGTAACAGCAATAGTAGGCGTGTAAAAATGCATTGAAGCAGAAGCAGCAGGCAGTATGCAGCCAAGTGCAGCTAGATTGTATGCCTGGCCAGCTGCGGTTCTGCAGTACGTGACATAAGGTACATATAAATAACCCTGCTTCTGCATCCAACCAAACATGAATGGAGCACACATACGTGTACATATGTGTGCGCTCTGCCTGCTGTCAGGCTGCTGCTGCTGCTTGGTGGTTGCAAGGGTTGGTGCTTTACGTTCAAGTGGGAGCCGCATGCACCAGCCAAACCTACAAACCCTCTCCACAGCGAATGATCGATTGAATGAAAGAGCTGCGCGTGCTGTCTGCTGTACTTATGTTGTTGCGCACCTGTACGTCCACCTTCACGCCGTCGATGCCCCGCGCCTGAAATGCATCCAGCCCGCTTTCTTTCATATAAGTGGGTATGCATTCACTAGTTTCACTGATCACTGGTCAATCAACAGGCGCTCTGCACACCTGCACGTCCACCTTCACGCCGTCAATGCCCAGGGAGGCCAGGTAGCTGTGCAGCTGCTGGTAGAAGGCGCCAGGGTCACGCGGCAGCCCAATGCCTGCAAGCACCTGCAGCAATAGCAGCAGCAGCAGGGGCAGCAGCAGGAGCAGCAGCAGGAGCAGCATGATAAGATGCTACTGTTTTTATTACTTTGCTGCAGCATGCCCGGCCACCTCCAGCCATGTTTAGCACCTTCTAGATTTTGTTCGATCTTGCGCCTTACATGCATTGCACCACAGCACCAAAACCCCGAGTGGCTCGGCTCCTGCGATCCATGACAGAGCATGCAGCGTGTACATGCGAATTACCGGCTTTACAACATAGCTGCAGACTTCTGCTGTGTGAAATCCTGGTTCTTATTTTACCAAGCACAACAAATGTAACAAATGTAACATGATTCAAACTCACCAGCTGGCTCCAGTTGCATGGCGGCTCCAAATCTGTCATTGCTGAACTTACACGTGGCAGCACAATGCTGCTCGCCATGACACTGCTGCTGCTGCTGCTGCTGGCCTTCTCATCTCCCGCTGCTATGCCTGCTGCTGCTGCTGCTGCTGCTGCTAGATCCTTCGCTGCAGCTGCTGCTGCTACAGCGGCTGCTGCTGCATCTGCCTCGCTCCCAACATCCGACACTCTACCACCACCAGCAGCAGCAGCAGCAGCAGGTGCCGCCAGCATGTCTGATGCAGTGGTGCTAAACCCTGCTGCTGCTGCTGCTGCTGTGGCCCCAGGACTCACTCCCGACCAGTAGCCCAGGATCGCGTGCCATGCGTAAATGTGCTTCAGCTGGTACCGCTGCTTGATGGCTGCTATGGCTGCTGCTACCTCTGCTGCGCTTGCTGTGCTGCTGGTGTCTGGGTCTGGTCCAATAGTTAGGTTGCTGCAAGATCAGCAACACGTGTGCAAGTTCAGCAGCAGCGAATACAGAGCAGGAGAGGTGCAATTGGCCTGATGCACTGGTATGCTTGTTGGCAACCGCAAAATAATGACAATCAATTGATGTTCTAGACTGATGCTGTGCTGCTGGTGTCTGGCTCCGGTCCAACGTTCAGGTTACTGCAGGGACATCAGAATGCAAGCCAGCAGAGGCACACACTTGAGTTTGGTGGCGTGGCCCATGCCTGGCGGCCTTTGCAGGCTGTTGACAGTTTGGAGTCAACATATATTGCGGTGTTTGTGAAAAGTCAACCATGTGGAAGGGCAAACTGTCACCTGACAATCAGTGCTGGCACAGCATGTTCATTTGCAATTACAGCTGGCAACCAAAATCATACTGACAAACGACACCCCACAGCAAAACGATGCTCACCTGAACTTCATGGACCTCATGTTCTATCCATACATCGACAAAATCTATGTATCTATCCATCTTTCTGTCTATCCAGCTTCACTAATCAAACTGCAAGCTTTCGCCTGAACATCGCGTTGAAGTATTTATCTGCCCAGGCCTGATCTGCCTATCAATTTTCAGCGATAGAACTGCAGACTCTCACCTGAACTTCGCGTTGAACTCTGGTGAAAGCAGCCGCTTGGAGTGCTCGCTGGTGGCAACGCTGAACGCCTTGAGGCAGCGCACCAGCACACCACACAGCAGCGGCGTGCGCAGGCCTGACAGAAGCAGCGACCTGCAGCGTACATGGCAGCTGCTGTTCAGTGACATAGACGCATCAGACAGCAGCAGACAGCAGCGGTGTGCGCAGGCCCGACAGCAGCAGCGACCTGCAGAGCATGCAAAAGTGAGTAGCGTAAATGATGGCGCTACCCAGATATGAACAGCGGATCAAGATAACGGTACGTGGTATTGCGCACTGCATCAGCACGTGCGCAGGCCCGACAGAAGCAGGGACCTGCGGGCACGCAGAGGCAGCACAGCACGCTGATCTTAGATGCTTGCCACCTGGCTTATGAAATGTTCAGTCATGGATGCACGAGCCAGCAGCGGCGTACGCAGGCCTGACGAAAGCAGAGACCTGTGGAGCAAGCAGAAGCGAAGTAGCGATGATGACAAAGCTACTCAACAAGAAAAGCGGGGTGGAGGTGACAATGAGTGGCATTGCGCATTGCATCAGCACGTGATGGATAGCCAATGGAACTGGCCCAGCATGCCAAGCAGCATTCAGAGCACATCACACTGACTGACAAGCAACAACATAACAAGTAACAAAGTAACACTCTCACCACCAGTTGAGCCTGTCAGCCACAGCCGCCACCCCATTCAGCACAGCGCGCTGGCAGCCATGCAGCAGCTGCTTTACTCGCTTCAGCAGCCACGCGCTGCTGCGGTAGCTGCTGCTGCCGCTGCTGCTGCTGCTGCTGTTGCCAGCGATTGCTGCATCAGGAAGCGGGTAGCTGTGGAGACCGCTGCCTGCCGCAGGCTGCTGCTGCTGCTGCTGTGGTGGTGGGGTCATGCCATCAAGGCCGGTTCGCTGCAGCGATGCAACAAGCATGAGCACAAATAGGCAGTTGATTGAAAGATGATAGTGACATGTCAGGTCGCATCACCAGGCAAGCAGCTAGACAGGATACCCAGCTTGGGTGCATTGCCGATGCAACCCTTGCAAACACTTTGCGGGTTGATACTCCAGACACACCAGCAGCACCTGCAATCTGTGAAGGCGATGCGGCAACAAACTTCAACATACACGTGAACACATACACACACGCACCTGCCGTCGTCTATGATGAGCCAGCGGGGCACGCGTGTGGGGTCTGCTGCCTTGAACCCTTGCAGGGCCTGCTGAAGGCATCTGTCACACTAACAGTGGTCATTTGTTTGCAGGACTGCATGCGCACGGCAAGCATCTGCCTTCCCAGCCAGTGTCGCATCACAGCAACACAGCCAACAAGTATTGCAATGAAGCAGCACAACAGAAGGCATACCTGCCAGCCGTCGTCTATGATGAGCCAGCGGGGCACGCGTGTGGGTTCTGCTGCCTTGAACCCTTGCAGGCCTTGCTGAATGCCCAGGCCTGACACACTGTGGTAGAACGCGTCCCAGGTGCACCAACCCTGCAACAGCAGAACACAAGTAACGACTGTTAGGTATGACCACGACGGCGCAGTCAATAGCACATGCCCAAGCCTGACACGGTGTGGTGAATTGCATCCCAGGTGCACCAGCCCTGCAACACAACGCAATTACAAAAGCAACAAGATATGCCCACTGGGCCTAGCAGGCCTGACACGCTGCCCTAGGTGAGGCGGTGCAGCTGAAATAGTTGAGCCTAATGCTTGTGCTGCGCTGCAGTAGATGCAGCAGCTGTGTCGACGTACCAGGCTGCTGCAGATGTCGGGTACTTGCTTCTCCCAACGTGGACGGGCACCACCTGCACACCAGCAGCAGCAGCAGCAGTGTGGAAGTTATTGTTTTTGAACCGCCTGCTGCATCGTGGAGCAGCAGGTGACACCGCATACTGCAAAAGGATTTGCTCCCTGCTGCTGTGTACACAGAAAAGCGACGTAGCCAGTGCTGCTGCTACTGCTGCTGCCACAGACACAGCTCCAACAGCCACTCCTCACGTCCTCTAAGCCTCAGCAGCAATGGCTGCTGCTGCCGCCACTGATGCATCAACCAATGCATACGGGTCGCTGCCTGCTGCTGTAAACACAGGAAGGTGACTTCAACCAGTGCTGCTGCTGCTGCTGCTGCTGCAACAAACACGCCGTCAGCAGCCACACCTTCACATCCACCACCGCCTCACCTGCTATTGCTGCTGCTGCCGCCACTGATGCATCCACCAATGCATAAGAAGCCACTGCCTGCTGCTGTAAACACAGGAAAGCAGCCAGTGCTGCTGCTGCTGCTGCTGCCTGAGACACACCACCGGCAGCCACACCTCATGTTTGCCGTGCCTCTCACCTGCGATTGCTGCTGCTGCCACAACTGACGCGTCCACCAATTCATACGGGTCACTGCCTACTGCTATGTACACTGCCTGCTGCCAGCTGCTGCGGGCGACGTCAAGATTGCCGCTGTCGAAATGCACCGACAGCAGGTTGCCAGACGCTGGCTGATCCCTGCAGTTTGCAGCCACACTTGCATTGAAAGCTTCAGCAAGTAACCTCAGTAGGTGGGCCCAAGTCCTGCAATGCACATGGTAGAGCAGCAGCTGGAGAGGTGCATTGCCAGGCTGCTGCACCATGCACCGTGCTGATTGGTAACACTAATACTAAAATAGTAGTATACTAGATCTGTATGCTTGGCATTGTCATCAGCCCTCAAATTGAAAGTTGTGAGGGATCTACCATATTTTCCCAACAATACAACTGCGGTAAGATCATGCCGCAAATGCGCATATAAGGCCACTCACTTGGCAGGCTGCAGGGTGGCCTTACACCCATCTGGCAGCAGCGGCAGGATCGTCGCATACAGCAGTGCTCCTGATCCTGCCTCACTGCTCGCACCACTGCCAGCACTGGATCCAGCACTTCCAGCTCCAGCAGCAGCAGCAGCAGTAGGGTGAAGCTGCACCAGCATGAACTGAATGTGGCCCGGCAGTCCTGCGATGCTGCTTGTGTGGTAAGGGCTCATCCAACAGAGCTTGATACGGGCACACGCTAGAAACGCGCTGCCGCAGACCTCTCCCAACGTTACTGCTGTCTCAGCTGCTGCAGGGCTGCTGCTGCTGATGTCGAGAAGTAGCCCTGGCATTGAGGGGGTGGTGGATGCTGCTGTTGCTGCTTGCAGGACAGCGTTTGACCGTTGACCAGGTGATCTGGAGACTCCGCTGCCCAGGTTCTTGATGAGTATTGTGCCATCGCTGCTGCATATGTTGTTATCTTTGATTTGAAGCTCCAGGAGGCCTAGGAAGCTTGCAGGAGCGTTTCTGTTTCCAGCCATGCTGAGCTGGCGCTGCTGATGTGGCAGTGGCTGCTGCTGCTTCTGCTGCTGTTGAGCGAGTGCTGCTGCAGCAACTGCTGCTTGCTTGCCGACAGCTGCAACGAAGAAGCCACGTGTTTTGAGTCCTGCAGCTGCATAGAAAGGGGCATGTGTAGTTGGAGCTGGATTGCATTCAGTCTCGCGAATGCAAGCCTGGGGCCAGCACCACCCACCTGTTGCAGGCACACGCAAGAATCTATGCTGTGGACTGATTTTTACTCGACGGACCGCGTGGGTTTCACATGATGGAGGAGCGAAAACTTTGGCTTGGCGATAGCAGACCGGCATCAACACGTACGAAGTTGGGCTGATCTATGCCAAAGTTCCGCCGTGGAGCAACAAATAGATGTGAAGGTACTGACTCTGGAGCGACGAGTTCACTCCATCTACGCTGCGGAGCAGTACGGCAGTAGTGTCAGACAATGTGACACAGCAGAGACCTGGCTGTTCTGCATAACTGTGGCAAGAGACGGTAATCCTTCAGCACCACGTACAATTCGAGACGTTCAGTCACTTCGATCAGGCACCTGGTGTTAAAACCTGACGCTGCTCAACTATCTGCTGCACCAACACAGCACCACAACAGCAGCATACCAAAAGACAGCTCTGTGTGCACTGCAGCACACCAAGAACTTTGTGGCTACAGAGTAATACGAGTACAAACTGTGTGTACGGATGGAAGCATAATAGCACACAGCAGGCGCATGCCACAGCAGGAACAGCAGAAGCGTAGCATGCAGCAGCGATAGCACAACAAAGTTGCCGAGGCACAGCAGCAGTCAGTTGGCTGGTAATTCATACTCTCGGGTGCCCAGCAGATATTTGACGTCAGCAGTGCGGTTGCTGTCTTGAACAGCTGTCTTGAACAGCTACTACCCACAGCACTACGCTGCTGCAAAACATCCAGCAAGATTCAAAAAGTAGTAAACAGTTATCCCGCATCCCTTTCCTGCAAGCAAGTTGGCAAGCATGGCAACCAGCCCGCGGCTACAGCTGCAGGCACCTTACCCGCAGCTTTCACCACCACAACGGCAGCAGCAGCAACTCATGCCGCCCCCAGGGAGCAGCAGCAGCAGCAGTAGCAATCCTGCAAGGCCGCGCAAGTGTGCAGAGGTCTGCATGGATCTGTTGGCGACAGAGGCAGTACAATTCTTCTCTGAGAAGCACTACGGTCCTGCGGCTGCATCAGCGCTGCAGGCGGTTGGGTTCAGGGTGGGGCGGCAGCTGGCCGAGAGGTACGTTGATGCGGCGTTGCAGGTCTAAGGTTGTTGCGGTTGTGGCTTGAGAGGGGGTGATCGTATGCAAAACGTAGGGATGGCTGAGGTGTAAAGCCTGTACAAAGCATTAGATGTTGACGGTCCATTGACAATGTTTAAAAACTGCAGGTACAGCCGCGACAAGCCGCGCATGGGCGACACGCTGGAGGTGATCAAGTTCATCTGCCGATCACATGTTATTCTGCATTCAAATCATATGTTGCAGGTACAGCCGCGACAAGCCGCGCATGGGCAACACACTGAAGGTGATCAAATTCAGTTTGCCGATACGTGTTTACAGCCAGACGACAAAAGTAACATGTTTTTTTTGTCATTCAAATCATATGTTGCAGGTACAGCCGTGACAAGCCACGCATGGGTGACACACTTGAGGTGATCAAGTTCATCTGCAAGGACTTCTGGCAGGCCGTGTTCAAGAAGCAGGTCGACAACCTCAAGACAAACCACAGGGTATGTTGATTCTGTTATTTTTGTTACTTCTGTTGTTACTTATGTCATTTTCCTGAGGTATGGATTGTGTTCTGGAGTAGCTTTTTGTTTTGCATGCAGCAGCCAACACGTGGAGTGTGTGGCGTATGCTTTGGTGCTCAAAAAGCAGGTCGACAACCTCAAGACAGACCACAGGGTGTGTTACTTCTGTTACTGCAGTTACATCTCTTGCGCTGCAGATCATTGTCAGGAGTATCTTTACTGCATGCTTTTTGAACTGCATGGAGAAGCCAACACGTGGAGCAGTGTGGCGTATGGATTTTCGATGTTCAAGCATCAGGTCGACAAGCTCAAGAGCAAGCACAGGGTGCGCAGCTTCTGCTTCCTACTGCGGCCAACGACCATACCAATGTGCTGCTGCTGCTGCTGCCGCCGCATGGCATTCACATGCTGCAGGACAACAGCTTCCGCTGGCTGCTAGTTGATTGTCATACCCAACTGTTGACAATTGCACTGTGGTGCCGCTGCTGCTGATTGCTGCTAGCTGCAGGTGCTGCATCCGGCGGCTGCTGTCCATGACAAACTGTGAGCATTGCCTGCTGCTGCTGCCGCTGCCGCTGCTGCTGCTGCTGCTGCCATAGGGCGTCTACATTCTGCAGGGACACAACAGCTTCTGCGGGCTGCCGTTTGGTTGTCATACCCGTCTGTTGACCATACCACTGTGCTGCTGCTGCTGCTGCTTCCACCGCAGGGCATCTACATGCTGCAGGACAACAGCTTCCGCTGGCTGCTGCGAGTAGCGCCAGCAGCAGCAGCACCCGAGGCCAGCAGGCCAGCAGAGTACCTGGCTACAGTGGCGCAACCTTATTTGGAGCTGCCCTGCGGCATCATCCGCGGTGGGTTCGCCATTCACTTGCTATTTTACTGGCTGGTACCATTGACATTTAAGTTTCGGTTCTGTAAGACTATGCATGTTGAGCTCTGGCATAGTGTACGCTCATCTTTGGGGCAGCATGCTATTGCAAGATACAGCGAATTGTGCAGTTAAGAGCAATGGTGATGGCAAGGCATCAGCTGAGGGCAGCAGGCCAGCAGAGTACCTGGCTGCAGTAGCGCAGCCCTACTTGGAGCTGCCTTGCGGCATCATCCGCGGTATGTTTGCACTTGATCTTGGTTGTTTGGTGTGGTCTGCTGGTTAAGTTTAGGGTTTGGTTAGTGCCGAGGGCCACTGAGTTTGCAGGTTTATCATCATGCCGTGCTGGGGGTTGTGTACCCGCACCTTCCTTGCGGCATTCTAAAGGTTTATTGCGTGCTACAGCAGATCTTGCAGCAGAGTACCTGGCTAGTATGGCGCAGCCCTACTTGGAGTTGCCCTGCGGCATCTTCCGTGGTAGGTTTGCACTTGGTTGCTATCTGCTGGATGCTACCATTTGCAGTTTAGTTGCAGGTTGTACAGCTGCATACGCTGCTTGGAAAAGTGTACCTGCAACTTTGGGGCAGCATGCTGCCGCGTGCTACAGCAGATTGTGCAAAGATGATGAGCAATGGTGGTAGACCATCAGCTGAGGGCAGCAGGCCAGCAGAGTACTTGGCTACCGTGGCGCAGCCATACTTGGAGCTGCCTTGCGGCATAATCCGTGGTAGGTTTGCATTTGGTTGGCGAGCTTTGCTTGCAACACACTTGAGGCGGTATGTCTGCTGCATCCTGTTTTTGTTGTTAGTCTGAATCTTTTGTTGCAGCTGTGGCATCACCTGCAGTTGCTGGAGATGAGGTGAAACCGATTGTTCCGGCAGCCTCCCTGCCTGCGTGTGGTAGCGACATAAATGCTCGATCAATGTATGTGACGGGTTTGCTGCTGCTGCTGCTGCTGCCAGGCGCGCTGACCCACCTGGGTCTCAACTGCACTGTGGAGGGAGACGCGCGCTCACTGCCCAGCTGTGAGTTCAACTCACATGTTGCAACATGCATATACTGTTATGCTGGTCCTTACTAGTTTGGCTTCTTTGAAGTGGCCAGCAGCGATCACTGCCCAGCTGTGAGTACGCAACATGCATGTTATGTTCTACTGCTCACCAAGCATCACTAGTTTGGCTTGGTTGAAGTGATGTTTGATCAAGGCAGCATAGCACATATAACATGTGTGTCCCATTGCACAGAGCCCAGCACTTGAAGCTGTGCATGTCCTGGCAGGGGCTCATCAGGGTGAACAGAAGCGCTGCACTGCACAGACAGCTTCACAAATTGGCAAATCAGCACTTCAGACATGTGGTGCGTGGCAGCAGAGGTGTGTTGAACTGCTTCTGCTGCATCTGTGCTGCATCTGGCTGCTGCTGCTGCAGGCTCCTTTACCATCAAGATAGTCAGCTAGGGATGCAAGCTCTGCCCATCATTTGAAGTTGTGGCCCTAGCACTGGCGCGCAAACAGCAGCTGCTGCGAAATGCAGCTGCGTGGGTGTTCCACGGCGTGCTGTTGGACGGGGCCCAGCTCCAACGTTTGCTGCACTTCACAACATATTTAGTGTTTTTGTTTGCATGTATTTCCTCTGTAACTTGACATCGCAATGCATTTAGGGCGTATTTACGAGATACGGTTGCGTAAGTACGTTGGACCATCGCCTGTTCCGAGTCCGTGAAAATCATGCTGCACTGCCCGGCACTTTTCCGATCAGGCAACATGTTTTCGTTACCAGCCACTAGTGCAAGTAGCGTGCTCAGTGGAGCAGCTAGGCCTTGGTCTGGCGCTGTCCTCCGTGGCAGCAGCAGCAGGTGCACCAGCAACAGCATTCGCACCTGCCGAGCATGGAGGGACGACTCGCAAGGCGCATTCGAGGTAAGCTAACCTCGATCAACCGTCACAAACCTCAACGGCATCGCTACAGGCAGTTAATGTGCGTCTGTGGGCATCACAGCCCTCCCCAGAAGCCTGTGGTGCATGATTGTTTTCTGTGAACATGAAGCTGCTGTCATTTCACCTCACCAACTCGCCCCTGTTACTCATCTGGACCACTTTTAAAGCCACCAACAATGCTGACTGCAGCACCAAGGTGCCAAAGGCAGTGATGCACAATTTAGCTGGCTTCTGAACTGCTGCTGCTGCGTTGTTCCTGCGCAGTGCAGTTCCTCTTGAACGACTTTATCAAGCAGTGGCAGCAGGCAGCTGAGGACCACAGGCGCCTGCGATCTCATAGGGCACACCACAGCAGCAGCAGCAGCAGCAGCAGACAGCACTGCAACCCCTCAAGCCACTCCCACTCCCACTGCAGCAGCAAGCACACCCACCACAGCACGCCCCACAGGCACCATGCAAAGGAGCATCGCCCGGGACACCAAGCTGAGACAAGGAGCAGCACCCAGCAGCAGCAGCAGCAGAGCAGGCAGCCTCAAGAGTCTCCAACTGCTGGATTGACAGCATCCTCTGGCAGCAGCAGCACCACCACCAGCAGCAGCACCACTAGCAGCAGCATGGCCCAGCACGCCCCACAGGCTGCTGCTGCTGCTGACGGCATCTCACAGCCAGCTGGTCCCTCTGCCATCCATGATCTGCTGCTGCCCCTGGACGTGGTTGATACTGCTGCTGCGTATGTGCTGTTTGCTGATGTGCCAGGCATTGAGAGCGCTGCACAGCTCAGCATCCAACTCAAACAGCAGCAGCAGCAGCAGCAGCAGCATAGCTCGCCTCCTGACACAACTGGAGATTCGGTACTCTCAGCTGCAGGTGATGTAGCAGCAGGGGCGTCGCAGCAGCAGCAGCAGCAGCAGCGGGTGCGGCGCATGTTGACCATCACAGGGACCCGCAAGGTGCCAAGTGTTCAAGGGCTATCTACTGCTGCGGCACCTGCTGCTGCTGCTGCTACTGATGGTGATGGACTGAAAGGTTCAGCAGCAGATGCAGTAGTGTTCAGTCAGCGTGAGCGCAACTTCAAGCGCTTTGTGCGCAGCTGGGTGCTTCCGGATGATGCAAGCAGCGAGGGGATTACAGCACAGGTAGAGTGTGGGGTACTGAGCATAAGGGTGGCAAAGATAACAAGCAGCAGCAGCAGCAGTGGTGGTGGTGGTGATGATAGTGGTGCCAGTGATGTGTATGGTGATGAGTGAGTGAGGTGGGGACTGGTGCCCAGGATGGGAGCCAGCAGCACGAGCAGGGTGCACCGGTGGCGAGTTCTCTTGCAGCAGATACATCCTGCAATGCATGTGAAGTTGAAGGAGTTGTAACAACTGTTGCAAACAATAACCGCCAACCACGAATACGCACCTTTGTCAACCGCAGCTAGCCTACAGCGGGCAACGTTATATGCATTGTGTAGGAACATATGTCATGACAAGCTGGGCGCGATCGCGAGGTGATCGGCTGCAAACGTGGCACGTGACGAACTGGCAAGCTATGGCTGCGTTCCCTGAGCACGCAAGCTGTTACTCAGCTCTTAAGATTTAGATCTTTTGTGTAAAGTCATCGCTACAAGGGCTGAACGCATGGAGCAGCGAGAGCAGTTAGAGGAGAGGGTGAGCAGGACTGCTGCTGCTACTGCTGTTGCTGCCTGCTGCCTGCCACGAGCCACCATCGTCTCTTCTTCCATGCTGACGTGTAACACGAGACACACAACATGCTGTTGCAGGTTATCTCGTGGCTGCTTGCTATGTTGTGATGCCATGTGTCTACATTGGGCCCTGCGTGTAGTCCCTAGCCTGAACATACAGCAGTAATCATACCAGCAATACCCACACTCTCATGTAACCCATCACTGCTGCTGCTGCTGTGCCCAGGTGAAGCAGGCGTTCCTGCAGCTGCGGCTGTGTGACGACCACTCAGCGCAGCAGCAGCAGCAGGCCCAGGAGGAGCTGAAGCAAGTGCTGCACGACGTAAAGGCGCTGGGGGAGCCACGCCTGCTCAAACAGCAGCGCAGGGGTAAGATTCAGGGGGCTATTAGGGTATGATGTGTGCTGTGCTGTATAATGCGCAACAAATGCAGCTGCAGGGTGTACGGGTGCCTGCTGAGGCAGCTGCGCAGAGGTGAGCAGCTCTGTGCTTCCTGTTCAGCTGGGTGCACGGGGTTGTGTTGTTTCTGTGAAGCGCATAAGGCGGCAAGTGCTGCAGGATGTAAAGGCGCTGGGGGAGCCACGCCTGCTCAAGCAGCAGCGCAGGGGTGAGCACTAGTATAGTGCTGGGGGGGGGGCTATGATGTGTGGTGTGTTGTATAATGCGCAGTTGGCAGCTGCATGAGGATGTACGGTTGCATCCTGGAAGGAGGGGGGAGCCACACCTGCTCAAGCAGCAGCGCAGGGGCAAGAACTTGCGCGACTTCATGTGTGTGGCGTTGTGTATGTAATGTCAAGACATGCAGCTGCAGCATGTATGGATGCCTGGTGGGGAGCCACGTCTGCTCAAGCAGCAGTGCAGGGGTAGTTGTACTTGACTGGGAGGTGTTCATGTGTGTTGTGCTTCATCATAAGGAAAGCACACATAATGTAGCTGCACGACGTAAAGGCGCTGGGGAGCCACGCCTGCTGAAGCAGCAGCGCAGGGGTAAGCAATCGATTACAGTGTTGTACCGTTTCAAATAAAGAAAATCAAAGCAAGAGCGGGCAGCCATAGAGGTCAGCATCAATAGGATGTGTTTGGTTTTGTAATGCGCAAGAAATGCAGAGCTTGTATGGATGCCTGGTGGGGAGCCATGCCTGCTCACTTAGCAGCGCAAGGGTGAGCAAACATTTACAGTATACGTGCACGTTTCGTTTAGCAAGAGCGGGCCATAGAGGCCAGCATTGGGAGGATATCTCTGGGTGTTGTGTTCTAAGGTATGTAATGCGCACGACATGCAGCTGCAGAGCTTGTACGGATGCCTGGCGGGGAGCCGCGCCTGCTGCAACGGGAGGTATCAAAGTAAGATGTGTGTTTTGTTGTGAATTGCGCACGAAGTGCAGCTGCAGGATGCTGCTGCTGCACGTGCATTTGAGGGTGCCATGCGGTGCACCCATCTGTGGCCAAGCTAGTGGTGACCCTACACGCGACAACAGCACCAGATTCATGGTCCAGACGCTCGTTTGCTCTGCTGCTGCTGCTGCAGGTGCATTCTGTGAGTTGTCACACTGATCACTCATCGCAGAATCGTGCCATCGCTGCAGTAACTGTACCCTGTAATCTGATTTGTTTGCTGCTGCTGCTGCAGGTGCATTCTGGGAGTACCGCAATATGTATCCATCCCTGGAAAAGCTCCTGAAATGCCTGGATGAGAAAGACATCAGCCCACCTTATGACGGCAAGCAGATGAGCGCAAAGCGCTCCTTGGAGCTGGTGAGCTGATTAGCAAGAAGCAGCAGCAGCAGTGATCAGTACCTTGTGCATCAGATCACCAGCCTCACCCTGTTGCTGCCGCTGATCCCGTGCTGCTGCTGCTGCTGCAGTGGCGGGAAGCAGAGGCGCTCACCCTGCGCCCCCACAGCTTTTCCAGCCTGAAGCAGCTGCCTGAGCTGCGCCAGATCATCAGCCATGCTTCTTACGTGTTGTTTTGCTGTATGTACCTGTGCTGCTGCTGCTGCTGCAGTGGCGGGAAGCAGAGGCGCTCACTCTCAGGCCCCACAGCTTCACGCTGTTGAAGCAGCTGCCTGAGCTGCGCCAGATCATCAGCCATGCAGCAGTGCCAGCGATACACAGCTGCGCGGGGACGATGCAGCAGTTGGCTGCAGCATCGCAGTCGCAGCTGAACGCAGATCGCGAAGCGGAGATCTTGGCAGAAGCTTCGTTCATAACCTCGGACAATGCGGATCGCGATCCGAGGAATAAGGTGATCTTGCGCAAGGCAGCAGCGATTCAGGAGCGCAGAGCTGCCAAAGCTTCAGCAGCAGCAGCAGCAGCAGCAGGAGGGAGTGGTGACGGCGAGACCGCCGCCGCAGCAGCAGCAGCGCAGGTTCCGTTGTTTAGTCCGGAGTTGTCAGCTGACATGCGGGAAGATACGCTGGATGCCAACGACATGTCGCTGCTGCAGCACCTTGCTCCCGGGCTGCGGCTGTGCCTAGCAGCTGAGGTGGCGGTTGGGATGCTGTGCGCAGGGTGAGCGGGGGCGGGGTTAAGGTTCTGCTGCTGTTTGTGTGTACATGCTGGGGTTGTGACAGTTGTGGCGCTGTTAGTGTTGTGATGTGCCTGGCAGCTGAGGTGGCAGCTGAGGTGGCAGCTGAGGTGGCAGCTGAGGTGGCAGCTGAGGTGGCAGCTGAGGTGAGGTGGCGGTTGGGATGCTGTGCCAGAGGTGAGCGGGGTAGAAGTGGGGAGGGGCGGGGGTTGAAGGGGCTAGATAGCTGCTTGGATGCTGTCTTGTTTCAGCTGAGCCTGGCAGATGTTGTTTGCTTACTGCTCTTCTGCCGCTGCCGCTGCGCCCACTTCAGTCCTGCAGCCGCTTCCGAGGCCAGGGGACCCCCCGGACACCTCCGACCTTGCAGCACATGTCCATCTACTGATCAATGCTGTAACATGTCATTGCTGCTGCTGCTGCTATGCCTGTTGCTCCAAAACTGCTGGCAGCTGCATCCGCTGAACACCTCCAGGCTTGTGGCACATTTGTATCTACTGATTATTGCTGCCCTGCTGCTGCCTCACCCCCCTTGCTCACTGCCCCCCTGCAGGCAGCCGCCTCCCCCAGACACCCCTGAGCATGCAGCAGCGCTGCAGATGTTTGTTATAGAGGCTTGGAAGCACGTCGACGCAGAGCTGAGTGATAAGCCCTCCTCACTGCATGATGCTGCAAGCATGACAGGGTCCACTGGAGTCGAACGCAACACAGCACGAGGCGTGCGGCGGCTGTGGCAGCACATGGATCTAGATCTAGATCTGAATGCAGATTTCAAATCAGATAGATCAGATCCAGATCGGCAGCAGCAGCAGCAGGCTGTGGTGCCGCCGCGCCTGTCCAAGGTTGCGGGGTGGGGCCTGGCTCCCCACATGGACCTGCAGATGCAGCTGCCCCCGCAGCAGCTGCTGCAGCTGCTGCTGCAGATGATCACGCAGCAGCGGCAGCAGCAGCAGCAGGATGGCAACCAGCAGTTGCAGCAAGAAGATGCTGCAGCAGGCGAAGGATCAGCAGCAGCAGCAGCAGAAGCAGCGGCAGTGGGTGTGCTGCCGTTTAATCTTTCAGATCTGGGTCAGTCAGAGCAGAGTGCTCTGCGGGCAGTAGTGGCAGCTCCACACTTGCTGGACGCACATGCTCGACTAAGCGTGATACTGAACACTAACAGCAGCACGAGCAGCAGCAGCAGTGAGGCCAGTGGTGCAGTTGGCAGCAGCAGCAGCAGCGATGGGCTGTTGTTGAGCCGAGACATAGCGCTAGCGCTTTTGAGGCACAGCTTCAACAGCTTCATAAACGCAGACGAGATCTGGGCTGATTTGATAGATGATTTCAAACGAATGCCGGGGCGCGTAACTGCTGCCCAGCTGCTACAGCTCTTGGCTTCAACGTGCACACACTCGCCGAGTGATCAGCAGCAGGATGAAACGCCTGAACAGCAGCAGCAGCAGGGCACAGATGGGGCTACAACTACGGACCCTGCAGCAGCAGCAGAATTCACAGAGGCAGAAGTTGATGGGATTTTACAGACGGCGTTTCCTAGGTTGTTGCTAAACTTCCTGCATGGTCTAACCGTGCACCTGCTGCTGCAGTTTGTTAGTGACATGTGGGATGCAGGAAAGGGAGCAGCATCGCCAGCATGGCAGCAGGCAGTGCCGCTGCAGGTGCTGCTGCTGTGCGGGCAAATGCATAGGCTGGCAAGGATTATCGGAACGTCTGGTGCCACGCCAGATGCACTGCTGCTGCCGAGCAGCAGCAGCAGCAGATGTAGTGAAGTGCACAGCCACTCACAGCAGCAGCAGCAGCAGGAAGACGTGTCAGCAGAGCTGGGGTCAGATTCAGACCCGAATTTGAAGCTGCTGCAGGCTGTCAGCTTGGTCACAAGCATGCTGCAGGCACTGCGGCAGTTTAGGCGGGAGAATGATAGGCTTAACAGCTCAGCAACAGCAGCAGCAGCAGCAGGCGACAATGCAGTCAATGGTGGCAGCAGCAGCAGCAGTGTGGGGCCTGGTATGGATCCCCAGAGTTTCTTCTCATCGACTGGCCCTATGGCATCTGGGGTTCTGGGCTTTGCTGAACCCTCACTGCCTCTGGCTTCCTGCAGCAGCAGCAGCAGCAGCAGCAATACCTCGCATACCCAGCAGCAGCAGCAGCAGCAGGAGGAGGCAGAAAAAACGCTGGTGTCTCTGTGGGTGACACTTATAGGCAGCAGTCTATGGGACAGCAGCATGGCAGCTGTCGATGCTGAATTGCGGGAGCAGCTGCAAAGTGCAAGCTTTTTCGAATGTGCTATCAGGACCAGCACAGTCAGGGGCATTGCCCAGCTGCAGGAACAGCTGCGGTCAAACCAGTCAAACCAGTCAAACGACCTGCAAAAGTTTGACTCAGTAACAGATGCTCTAACAGACAAGCGCCCAGCATCTGCGCTGCATGATGCGCTGCAAGCGAAGGGTGTTACTGTTACTCCTGAGATGTTATCTGCGGCGCCGGCGGCTGGTCAAACTGTTGCAGGACAGCTGCTGATGAGTAGGGCCGCGCTGATGTCAGCGTTAGGTTTGACCGGTCAACGCTGCTGCAGGATGGCTCAGGAGGTCAAAGATCAGCAGGCGCAGCTCTTGATGGATAAAATGCGAGGGAGCGGGTTGGGGGGTGGTTCATTTGTGATGTTTCCAGGCAAGCGTGATGAGGATTACTGTATGACCAGCAGCAGCAGCAGTGAGGATGAAGCCGATCAGGGAGCAGCAGCAGCAGCGGTCAGGCGTAGGAGGCGCCGAAGTGAGGGTGTGGAGGTTCTAAAGCGACGAAGCATGGGCAGGAAGAGCGGTGCTGCTGCTGCTGCTGCTGCTGCTGCTGCTGGGGCGCGTGTGCGCAGGGGTGCAGTAGCAGCAGATGTCAGCAGCAGCAGCAGTGAAGATGAGACAGCCAGCCCAAAGGAGCAGCAACAGCAGCAGCTGCAGTCCAGCAGCAGCACAGCGCAGCAGCGCAGGAATGAGCGGTGGCAGCGACGGCTGCAGCGTCAGCAGCAGGGCGTAATCAGCAGTGACGATGACGCAGATGTAGTAATCAGCAGTGATGATGACAACAGCGAGGATTACTGGCACGTACGGCAGGAGTTGGGCTCGCATCCGAAGCAGCAGGCCGCACAAGATCGTAGTGTCGGCTCACAACGCGCTCTAAACCAACCTTCTACCCGCAGCAGCAGCAGCAGCAGTAGCAGCAGCTTTGACGAAGACGAGCTGCTGCGAGAGGTCATGACCACCGAGGCACGAGATTCTGAGTCGGGCCTAGATCTGGATATGCCTGCTGACAGAACAGCACTGGGATCCAGCTGGCGTTGGGCAAAGCGATCAGTTGCTGCTGCAAAGATTACTGCTGCTGCGGTTTGCAAGACGTCTCAGATGTCGAGGAGGAAGCGGCACAAGGCTTTGCGAGAGGCACAGGCGCACTACAGGTGCGGTTTGAAGCTGTATGTGTGTTGCAATGTTCAGGTGCGGTCTGAAGCTGTTTGTGTGTTGCAATGTTCATCAGAGGAATGCAGCAGATTGTTTGTGTGACACGGTATGAACAGATTGTTTTGTGTGCCACGGTAGACTGGTGCATGATGGTGATTCTGCAACTAGGCGACTGATCCTGTCGCTGTTGCCGCTGCAGCCCCTGTTGGGGGGGGGGGGGGGGGGGGGGGGGGGGGGGGGGGGGGGGGGGGGGGGGGGGGGGGGGGGGGGGGGGGGGGGGGGGGGGGGGGGGGGGGGGG